>CM049382.1:187500-255000 GCA_026937815.1 Etheostoma perlongum | reverse complement strand
TACTATGTGTATGTCTACAGTATGTATATGTGTATATATACATATACTGAATATGTGTATATACAGTATACATATGTGTATACATGTACTGTATGTATGTTTATATATGTGTGTGTATATATGTATGTGCGTATATGTATATAGACATACATATGTGTGTCTATATACATATAGATGTATATACATAAACTGTGTGTGTATATATACATATGTATGTGTGTGTGTGTATATTGTATACTTGTCGATACATAAACAGATATTGTTATGCTTTTGGTTTTCTTAAAACTAATGAAAGGAAATAATGTTGTGTGCGTCAGTCTTTGTGTGTCTGTTTATGTGTGTGTCTGTTTATGTGTGTGTCTGTTTATGTGTGTGTCTGTTTGTGTGTTTTGTGCTTGTGTGTCTGTGCGTGAGACAAGAACAATGAATGAAAGGTTTTCACTCTGAAGCCATTTCAAAATTACTTTTATTACATTTATTACAGTCATGTAATCATGACAAACCTTTCTTCAACATGTCTGTCTGTGTGTGTGTCTGTGTGCATAAGTGTCTGTGAGTGCGTGTGTGTGTGTTTCTCGCTCTGTGTGTGTGTCTATGTGTGTCTCTGTGTGTCTGTCTCTGTGTGTGTGTGTGTGTGATTCTCATTCTCTGTCTGTCTGTCTGTGTATGTCTGTATGTGTGTCCCATCAGATAACGTCCTCCCACCATGAAAGCGTCCTCAGAGATCTGATAAGAAGACACCGCAGAGCGTCTCCGTAGAGAAACCATTCAACAGTTTTTGTACGAGTCTTTTTCACCGTGTCTACGTACCACAGTGAGTGAAAGCTGCCTCACACCTCGACAAAAACCTCCACACTGTGTGTGTGTGTGTGTGTGTGTGTGTGTGTGTGTGTGTGTGTGTGAACATAGAATAAGTCTACCCCCCCCCGAATAAAGTTGATTGATCTTAACGCCTTAATTAAAAAAAAAATAGGAAAATCCGACCTTTAACCCTTGTGTTGTCCTCCCGTCAAAATTGAAAATCAACCATTCTGATGCTTTCTATCAATGTTTAAACTTTTTCTTATGTTATATTAACAACATGAAGACAACATGGGGACAACATGAGGACAACATGAGGACAACATGAAGGACAACATGAGGGACAACATGAGGACGACATGAGGACAACATGACATGAAGACAACATGAGGACAACATGGGGGCAACATGAGGACGACATGGGGGCAACATGAGGGCAACATGAGGACGACATGAGGACGACATGAGGACGACATGGGGGCAACATGAGGACGACATGAGGATGACATGAGGGCAACATGAGGGCAACATGAGGACAACATGAGGGCAACATGAGGACGACATGAGGACAACATGAGGGCAACATGAGGACGACATGGGGACAACATGAGGACAACATGAGGACAACATGAGGGCGACATGAGGACGACATGGGGGCAACATGAGGACGACATGAGGGCAACATGAGGACGACATGAGGACAACATGAGGGCAACATGAGGACAACATGAGGGCAACATGAGGACGACATGAGGGCAACATGAGGGCGACATGAGGGCAACATGAGGGGGATGACATGAGGACGACATGGGGGCAACATGAGGACAACATGAGGGACAACATGAGGACGACATGAGGACAACATGAGGACGACATGAGGACAACATGAGGACGACATGAGGGCAACATGAGGACGACATGAGGACAACATGAGGGCGACATGAGGATGACATGAGGATGACATGAAGACAACATGAAGACAACATGAAGACAACATGCTCCTAGGACATAACGCTCCTGATATGTGCCGGGTCTTGGCTGCAGGACTAGTGGTACTAATGACTCTCTCCAAGACAAGCCCGGGCCTGTGGATTCATTTCTTCCTCAATGTATGTTGTGACAGGTAATAGGAAAAGAATGGTGAATAAGCATTTAACTGCAAACTTAGCAAATTTAGCATCCATTCCTCATCAGCCTCAGCTTGTCCCAAAAAATGAAAACACACTAACACTAGCTTTACTAAACGTCAGGTCTTTGGCAGGAAAATCATTTTTAATCAACGATTTCATTATTAAACACAATCTAGATTTTATGTTTTTAACTGAAACCTGGTTAGACCATAATAACAGCGCTGCTGGTCTCATCGAGTCAGCTCCCCCTAACTTCAGTTTTATGAGTAAGAATAGAGTGAATAAGAAAGGAGGTGGAGTCGCCATTTTGTTTAATGACTCATTCCACTGTACGCAAATATGTTTGGAAATTTTGTTTCCTTTGAATATGTGGCCCTTCAGCTAAAGTCTTCCCTTCAAGCAATATGTCTAAATACCTACAGGCCACCTAAATATTGTGCAACCTCCATTGATGACTTCACTGAACTTCTGTCTATAATCTGTATTAACTTTGATTGTGTAATCATTGCGGGTGATTTTAACATTCATGTTGACAACCCCCAGGACAGGGGGACCAAAGAACTGTGTTGTGTTTTTGAGAACTATGGACTGACTCAGCATGTGACAGAGCCCACGCACAATAAGGGACACACTCTGGACCTGATGGTCTCCAAGGGTCTGAACATTTCCAAGGTTGTGGTGACTGACGTTGCTCTCTCTGATCATTCCTGTGTTTTCTTCAGCGGCACTATCTCTGTGCCCAAACGTGTCCAAACAAAGATAATCAGAAAACGGTATATCACTGAAAACACCAGTGAAACATTTATTCAGCTTTTCTCCTCAACACCCAACCAACATCAGTGACTGAGCTTGTAGATAATTTCAACTGTAAAATTACAAATGTTATTGATGCCATTGCTCCCACTAAGGTCAAAGTTGTCTCTGGTAAGAAAAGATCTCCATGGAGAAATGTCCTACTGGTGAGAACAGAAAAAAGAGAGTGTAGTAAAGCTGAACGAAAGTGGCGAAAAACAAATCTCCTGGTCCATTATAACACCTATAAAGAGAGACTTCGCATTTATAATTTGGAACTGAGGAATGCAAGAAGGTCTTTCTTCTCTGATATTATCTCTAGAAACAATAATAACTCACGTGCCTTGTTTGCACTGTCGATAGATTAACAAACCCTCCAGGACCAGTAGCATCTGAACTTTTATCTACCAAGGCCTGCAATGACTTTGCATCCTTCTTCAAAGACAAAATTCAGAAGATTAGACAAACAGTCAGTGCCTCCATATCAAGCTCAGGATATGTGTTGCCGCAGTGTTCAAGCAAAACTAGTTCCAATATGACAGAATTTCACATAATCAACCATGAAAACCTGGAGGACATTATACAACATCTGAAAACCTCCTCCTGTTGCCTTGATATTCTACCAATGGGTGTTTTCAAAAATGTTTCCAATTGTTTGGCCTCTGATCTTCTACAGATCGTGAACTTGTCTCTTCTTTCAGGAATCTTTCCACAGGCCCTGAAAACTGCAGTAATCAAGCCACTCTTAAAAAAGAACAATCTAGACACATCACTAATGAGCAACTATAGGCCGATATCAAACCTTCCGTTTTAAGTAAAATCATTGAAAAAGCGTTTTTTCAACAACTCACCCATTTCTTGTCACTAAACAACAGTTTTGATACCTTTCAGTCGGGTTTCCGACCACACCACAGCACTGAGACGGCTCTTGTCAAAGTCTTTAATGATATCCACCTTAACACAGAAAGTGGCAAAATTTCAATCTTAGTATTACTTGATCTCAGCCTTAGTATTACTAGATCTCAGTGCTGCATTTGACACGGTTGACCACGACATATTACTAGACCGATTGGAAAACTGGGTAGGACTTTCTGGCTCAGTACTAAACTGGTTTGAATCCTACTTACAGAATAGGGATTAATTTGTGTCAATAGGTAATTATACATCTGAGCATACAAATATGACGTGCGGAGTTCCCCAAGGCTCTATTATGGGGCCTCCTCTGTTTAACATCTGCATGCTTCCACTGGCCCAGATTATGGAGAACAACAAAATAAGTTACCATAGTTATGCGGACGACACACAAATTTACATAACCTTATCGCCAGGGGACTATAGTCCAATACAAAAACTGACTAAGTGCATCGAACAAATTAACGGCTGGATGTGCCAGAACTTTCTTAAATTAAATGAAGTAAAAACTGAGGTGGTTGTTTTTGGAGCAAAAGATGAACGATTAAAAGTCTGCGCTCAGCTTCAAACAACAATGTTAAAAACAACAGACAAAGCCAGAAATCTTTTTACAAAGTCAGCCTATTATCACCTTAAGAATATATCAAGGGTTAAAGGACTCATGTGTCAACAGGACTTGGAAAAACTGGTCCATGCCTTCATCTTCAGTAGACTTGAGTACTGTAACGGGGTTTTTACAGGTCTCCCTAAAAAATCAATCAGACAGCTGCAGCTGATTCAGAACGCTGCTGCCCGAGTCCTCACTAAGACAAAGAGACTGGATCACATCCCTCCAGTCCTCACTAAGACCAGGAGACTGGATCACATCACTCCAGTCCTCATTTCAGACAAGACCGGAGACTGGATCAGACAGGTCTCTGCATCACTCCAGTCCTCACTAAGACCAGGAGACTGGATCACATCACCCAGTTCTGGGAAGTCTTTACACTGGCTTCCTGTGTCTCAAAGAATTTATTTCAAAGTACTTTTGCTAGTTTATAAATCACTTAACGGTTTAGGTCCAAAATACATTTCTGATCTGCTACTACACTATGACCCCCCCCAGACCTCTCAGGTCATCTGGGACAGGTCTACTTTCTGTCCCCAGAGTGAGAACTAAACAGGGTGAAGCAGCTTTCAGTTTCTATGCTCCTCATATCTGGAATAAACTCCCAGAAACCTGCAGGTCTGCTGCTACTCAGTTCTTTTAAATCAAGGCTGAAGACCTTTCTTTTTGATGCTGCCTTTCTTTAAATGACTGCTCATTTCTTTAAATTTCTTATGCTGCACTGTAACTTTTATTCTTGTGTTTTATGTGTCCTAATGTTTTAACTATCTATTCATGTGTTTTATCGGTTTTTAATGCTTATGATTTTTAACTGTTTGTACATGTGTTTTATCTGTTTAACTGATTTTATGTAAAGCACTTTGAATTGCCCTGTTGCTGAAATGTGCTCTACAAATAAAGCTGCCTTGCCTAGAACATAACACTCCAAGTACATAGCGCTAGAACATAACACTCCAAGTACATAGCGCTAGAACATAACACTCCAAGTACATAGCGCTAGAACATAACACTCCAAGTACATAGCGCTAGAACATAACACTCCAAGTACATAACGCTAGAACATAACACTCCAAGTACATAACGCTAGAACATAACACTCCAAGTACATAACGCTAGAACATAACACTCCAAGTACATAACGCTAGAACATAACACTCCAAGTACATAGCGCTAGAACATAACACTCCAAGTACATAACGCTAGAACATAACACTCCAAGAACATAACTTTCATTACACACACAGTATTACCTTTACTATGAGGTATATATGAGTACATTACACAGTATTACCTTTACTATGAGATATATATGAGTACATTACACAGTATTACCTTTACTATGAGATATATATGAGTACATTACACAGTATTACCTTTACTATGAGATATATATGAGTACATTACACAGTATTACCTTTACTATGAGATATATATGAGTACATTACACAGTATTACCTTTACTATGAGGTATATATGAGTACATTACACAGTATTACCTTTACTATGAGGTATATATGAGTACATTACACAGTATTACCTTTACTATGAGGTATATATGAGTACATTACACAGTATTACCTTTACTATGAGGTATATATGAGTACATTACACAGTATTACCTTTACTATGAGATATATATGAGTACATTACACAGTATTACCTTTACTATGAGATATATATGAGTACATTACACAGTATTACCTTTACTATGAGGTATATATGAGTACATTACACAGTATTACCTTTACTATGAGGTATATATGAGTACATTACACAGTATTACCTTTACTATGAGATATATATGAGTACATTACAATCGTATTACCTTTACTATGAGATATATATGAGTACATTACACAGATACCTTTACCTTTACTATGAGGTATATATGAGTACATTACACAGTATTACCTTTACTATGAGGTATATATGAGTACATTACACCGTATTACCTTTACTATGAGATATATATGAGTACATTACACCGTATTACCTTTACTATGAGATATATATGAGTACATTACACAGTATTACCTTTACTATGAGATATATATGAGTACATTACACAGTATTACCTTTACTATGAGACATATATGAATGCATGGCTTGTGAAGTAGATTCTGGGTCCTAGGGGGTTTCTGCCCCCCCCCACTTCCTGTCTGAGCGTCGGGGGTTTTTGTACGAGGGTTTTTCAGCGTGTTGGGCTCCACGCTGACTCAACATCCACACAGAGCTGAACAAAAACCTCCAGTCTGCTCTAAGGTCTCGGCCTCCGGCCAGGGAGCATGCAGAATGAGCCCATACTCACCCTAACACCCTCCGTGGTGCAGGTAATTCCACATTCTCTGCTTATTTCTACCTAAAAACCTCATTTCTGCCCTTCTTTACTGCACAGACGTCTCTGCTCGGCTGCTGAAATGACAAATATTCTTACATTTTCCACATGAAAACACAACTTCCTGCCCTGTAGCTGTGTGTGTTTGTGTGTCTGGGGGTTGCAGCTCCACGTGAGTCCATGGAAGTTGGATTTTGATCATTTTTAACGTTCTCCGAGGCTGATTGACAGCTGGGGGGTTTTTGTACGAGGCTGAATCGCTGTGATGGGCTAGTCTTTGGGAATCCTATCAGTCTCACCGTCACTCCTAAAGGTAAGAAAACTCTCTTATACTCTTATAACATTAAGAAAACTCTCTTATACCCTCTATAACATTAAGAAAACTCTCTTATACCCTTTATAACTTCAAGAAAACTCTCTTATACTCTCTATAACGTTAAGAAAACTCTTATACCCTCTAATGTTAAGAAAACTCTCTTATACTCTCTATAATGTTAAGAAAACTCTCTTATACTCTTATAACATTAAGAAAACTCTCTTATACTCTCTATAACATTAAGAAAACTCTCTTATACCCTTTATAACTTTAAGAAAACTCTCTTATACTCTCTATAATGTTAAGAAAACTCTCTTATACTCTCTATAACATTAAGAAAACTCTCTTATACCCTTTATAACTTTAAGAAAACTCTCTTATACTCTCTATAACGTTAAGAAAACTCTTATACCCTCTAATGTTAAGAAAACTCTCTTATACTCTCTATAATGTTAAGAAAACTCTCTTATACTCTTATAACATTAAGAAAACTCTCTTATACCCTCTATAACATTAAGAAAACTCTCTTATACCCTTTATAACTTTAAGAAAACTCTCTTATACTCTCTATAACGTTAAGAAAACTCTTATACCCTCTAATGTTAAGAAAACTCTCTTATACTCTCTGTAACGTTAAGAAAACTCTCTTATACCCTCTAATTTAAGAAAACTCTCTTAACTCTATAATGTTAAAAAACTCTCTTATACTCTCTATAATGTTAAGAAAACTCTCTTATACTCTATAATGTTAAGAAAACTCTCTTATACTCTATAATGTTAAGAAAACTCTCTTATACTCTATAACTTTAAGAAAACTCTCTTATACTCTCTATAACGTTAAGAAAACTCTTATACCCTCTAATGTTAAGAAAACTCTCTTATACTCTCTATAATGTTAATAAAACACTCTTATACCCTCTAATGTTAAGAAAACTCTCTTATACTCTCTATAATGTTAATAAAACTCTCTTATACCCTTTAAACTTTAAGAAAACTCTCTTATACTCTTTATAACATTAAGAAAACTCTCTTATACCCTTTATAACTTTAAGAAAACTCTCTTATACCCTTTATAACATTAAGAAAACTCTCTTATACCCTTTATAACTTTAAGAAAACTCTCTTATACCCTTTATAACATAAAGAAAACTCTCTTATACTCTCTATAACGTTAAGAAAACTCTCTTATACCCTCTATAATGTTAATAAAACTCTCTTATACCCTCTAATGTTAAGAAAACTCTCTTATACTCTCTGTAACATTAAGAAAATGTTAACCCTCTAATGTTAAGAAAACTCTCTTATACTCTATAACGTTAAGAAAACTCTCTTATACCCTCTATAATGTTAAGAAAACTCTCTTATACTCTCTATAACTTTAAGAAAACTCTTATACTCTCTATAATGTTAAGAAAACTCTCTTATACTCTCTATAACATAAAGAAAACTCTCTTATACTCTCTATAACATAAAGAAAACTCTCTTATACCCTCTCTAATGTTAAGAAAACTCTCTTATACTCTCTATAACATTAAGAAAACTCTCTTATACCCCTCTAATGTTAAGAAAACTCTCTTATACTCTCTATAACGTTAATAAAACTCTCTTATACCCCTATAATGTTAAGAAAACTCTCTTATACTCTCTATAACGTTAAGTAAACTCTTATAGTATCTATAACATTAATAAAACTCTCTTATACTCTCTATAATATTAAGTAAACTCTTATACTCTATAATGTTAAGAAAACTCTCTTATACCCTCTCTAATGTTAAGAAAACTCTCTTATACTCTCTATAACGTTAACAAAACTCTCTTATACCCTCTATAATGTTAAGAAAACTCTCTTAACAAAACTCTCTTAATGTTATAACAAACAAAACTCTTATACTATCTATAACATTAAGAAAACTCTCTTATACCCTCTATAATGTTAAGAAAACTCTCTTATACCCTCTAATGTTAAGAAAACTCTCTTATACCCTCTAATGTTAAGAAAACTCTCTTATACTCTCTATAACATTAAGAAAACTCTCTTATACTCTCTAATGTTAAGAAAACTCTCTTATTCTCTATATGACGTTAATGATTAAATACATTAACTCTCCTGTTGTCTTTGGGTCTGATTGGACCAATTTTCAGAAAGTAATAACAAAATAACATGGATGGTTCCACATGACGCTCTTCATTAGTACACTCGTTATGAATTTGCATGTTTTTTCTATTTTATTGCATTTGCAAAAGAACGTTGAAAAAGTGACTAAAATGTCCCAAAAGCTTAAAAAACTAGAGGAAAAAAATCCACAAAACATCCAAAAAGGTGACAAAAAAAGACAAAAACGTTGGAAATACACACACTGAAACACACACACACACTCTCACACAAACACAGACACACACACACATACTGACACACACAAACACAGACACACACACACGTACTTACACTGACACACACACCGACACACACACTGACACCGACACACACACACACACACACACACACACACACACACACACACCCCCAGCCTTGGACCAGACCCAGACCCTGACCCTGTTGTGTTCCAGATTCTTCTCCTATGGACCCGAGCCTGTTCATCCTGAGTCCCCTGCAGCCCGACGGCGGGTCCGAGGACACGCTGGGCCCCGAGGTCTGCCTGGCGACTGATTTCCGTCCGAAGGAAGGCGAGATGGTGCTCAACCTGAGGGACGGTCCCCTCAGCCTGAACACCAGCAGCGCCGCTCTGTCCCGAACTCACAACCGGAACTACGTGTTCGCCGGATTCACCAACCGGAGCATCTACTCCTGCCAGATGCACGCCGCGCAGGAGAACAACAACAACCGTAAGAACACACAACAACACAACACACATGACACAGCATTTATAAGTTACACACACACACACACACACACACACACACACACACAGACACAAACACACAGACACACATACGCACACACAGACACACACACACACACACACACAGAGACACAGACACAAACATACAGACACACATACACACACACACACACACACACACACAGAGACACAGACACACATACGCACACACACACACACACACACACAGAGACACAGACACACATACGCACACACACACACACACACACACACACACACACACACACACACAGACACAGACACACACACACACACACACACACACACACACACACACACAGATGCACACACGCACACACACACACACACACATACACACACACACACACAGACACACACACATAGACACACATACGTACACACAGATGCACACACACACACACACACACAGACACACACACACACACACACAAAGAAACACAGACGCACACACACTAGAGCTAAATCACAAACAAATGTAGAAACACTAATTAGTGTAACGCTTGAAAGGGTAACTGCTGTTTTTTTCAACCTCATGTTCTAATGTTTTGTGTGTAAGTGACTGATCGGATCAACAATCTTTGACATCGGTCCAGTATTAATCAGTCAGCGTCCACTAAAAGTTGTGTTGTTGCTGCAGACAGACTCAGATTATTATTAAGTGTGTGACAACATTATGGGATGGATCCCTACAGAGATAGACCTTTTAGTTAAAGAGGAAGATCCTTTTAGTTTAACATGAAACAGCCCCGACATCACCATCACCAAACCCACCAGACTCCATGTAAATAATCACTACTTTTAGCATGTATAGAGCAGCATATCTCCACCAGACTCCATGTAAATAATCACTACTTTTAGCATGTATAGAGCAGCATATCTCCACCAGACTCCATGTAAATAATCACTACTTTTAGTGTGTATAGAGCAGCATATCTCCACCAGACTCCATGTAAATAATCACTACTTTTAGCGTGTATAGAGCAGCATATCTCCACCAGACTCCATGTAAATAATCACTACTTTTAGCGTGTATAGAGCAGCATATCTCCACCAGACTCCATGTAAATAATCACTACTTTTAGCATGTATAGAGCAGCATATCTCCACCAGACTCCATGTAAATAATCACTACTTTTTTTAGCGTGTATAGAGCGTGTATAGAGCAGCATATCTCCACCAGACTCCATGTAAATAATCACTACTTTTAGCATGTATAGAGCAGCATATCTCCACCAGACTCCATGTAAATAATCACTACTTTTAGCATGTATAGAGCAGCATATCTCCACCAGACACACACACAAACATACACACACGCACAGACTCAACAGAAACAGGAAAATTTTGGTAAAAAAGGTAGTTACCCTTTACATTTGACAATGTTTCACGTTTTTTCAGCTAATGTTTTTCTGACTCTGTCTCTGATGTGATTTCTGTTTTCACCGACCAGGCGAATCGTGTACCAGCTTCCATCCAGGTGAGTCCCCAAAACCCCTGAACAAAAGTCCCAGATTCAGAGTGACATGTGTCCCGACTTGCAGACTCAACATGTTGTTTTCTCTGTGTGAACAGAGAGCGCCAGGCTGAACTTCTACCTGTTGGTGATGAACGGCGTGAGACTGGTGTTCACCAAAGCTCTGGCCTTTAGCACCATCCTCACCATCAGAGCCGTGCTCTTCTGACAGCAGCGACCGCCATGTTGGAAAAACACCCGTTAAGGTCCTCGCACACTGAGTCCAAAATGTTAAAAAATCTCCACACACAGAACTTGAGTTTGATGCATATTGATTTATCCAAGCACGATTATTTTTATTGTAACATACAAAGCAGTTATACATAGCCTATAGTCTATTTATAACTGCTTTCACATCCATATTGTGCTAGAGATCTTCTGCTAGTCCTCGACTAAAAGTCACATCTCTGTATTTTTCGGTTGAATGGCGATACACAATATATAAATCTCTCTATATTTTTTACAAAGTGGGCTAAATGCCCAGTTTAAGTGTGCGTATGGACGTATATGTTACTCAGTTTTTCTGCTTGGGGTGAACATGTGTTATCTTTTAATTTGTTGAAAATGTGCATGAAATTCATCCAAAAAAGTGAAAAAGTGTATTTTTTCACATTTTGACGGGCTCGTTTGAGATTTGTTTTTACTTTTTATGTCTTTTATACATTTTATTATTTTATTTGCTGCACTTTTCTGTTCATGGTAGATTTTCACACTTTAGAAAGTGAGTTTGGTTGTAAGTTAATTTTAGTTTAGAGTGCTTTTCTCAAGCATCTGAGCCTTTTCTCTTAATAATAATGTCCTATAATAATAATGAGATATTGATATTATATTGATAAATATATATAATATTGATAATGTATCTTGAGTGTTTCTGTACGTTGATTGAGTGACTTCCGCGTGATGCAGCTCATTTTGGGCTTTTATTCCTAGTTTCCAGGTTGAAATGTTGCCTGTTTTTTCCTAATAAACGTAATTTTGGATGTTTTTTCTGCACACTCTTTTCTTTTTCTCTATTTGTGAGCAGGATGAGAAGGTTCTGCGGGTTTCTGCATGGTTCCTGCGGGTTTCTGCGGGTTCCTGCGGGTTTCTGCAGGTTCCTGCGGGTTTCTGCAGGTTCCTGCAGATTTCTGCAGGTTCCTGCAGGTTCCTGCAGATTTCCTGCGGGTTTCTGCGGGTTCCTGCGGGTTCCTGCGGGTTTCTGCAGGTTCCTGCGGGTTTCTGCAAGTTCCTGCGGGTTCCTGCGGGTTTCTGTGGAGTTCGGTTGTAATATCTGGTTTGTTGCTGAGCCAGTGAGTGATTTCCGATCTTTCCCGTCTGTCGACACAGGTTCCCGAGCAGCTTTTCATGCCGTAGATGATGTCGTCCTTATGAATACACACTGGGTTGGAACACTCTCTTTAGCCTCGATCACACGTGGAGTACCTCAGGGATCAATTCTGGGACCCTTCTTACTTTCTTCATAGACCCCTTTTTATTTAGTAAATCTTCATTGTGGGCGGAGCTTAGGTGGAGGCATAGCAGTTCCTTTGACCACTTCACTAACGGCTGAAGTTAACGACTTGGAGGAATTACGATTTTATCTGAATATGTAACGTCCAGGACCGCGATTGTTAACTCTAACGGACGGAAACAGATCTGCGGACCAACGCACTTACTCAGTAGATGGACCACGTGAGAGGATTTGCTCCAGTTCACATCTACAGTTAGAGAGAGAAGCCGAGCGTGTGCAGAGGCGTAATTCACCTGAGGGTTACAGACCCCCTAATACTCTCATCAACTGGGCTCATTTCCAACGTTTTTGTTGTTTTTTTGGGAAGTTTTCACTGTTTTTGTGTCTTTTTCCAACATTTTTGCAGCTTTTTAAAACTTTTTTATTGCTTATTTTAAAACTTGTTTTTTTATTGGCATTTTGTCGCCTTTTTCTGTTAAAAAAAAATAATTGCCATTTTTCTAAATTTTTGTCGTCGTTTTGAGAGTGTTCTGTCTCTGTCCGCCTGTGTGTCTCTGTCTCCGTGTCTGTCCACCTGTGTGTCTCTGTCCCCATGTGTGTCTCTGTCTCAGTGTGTCTGTCAACCTGTGTGTTTCTGTCTGTCCCCCTGTATGTTTCTGTCTCTGTCCGCCTGTGTGTTTCTGTCTCGGTGTGTCTGTCAACTCGTGTGTTTCTGTCTCTGTCCCCCTGTGTGTTTCTGTCTCAGTGTGTCTGTCCACTCGTGTGTTTCTGTCTTTGTCCCCCTGTGTGTTTCTGTCTTTGGGTCTCTGTCCCCCTGTGTGTCTCTGTCTCTGTGTCTCTGTCCCCCTGTGTGTCTCTCTCTCTGTGTCTCTGTCCCCTTGTGTGTTTCTGTCTCTGTCCCCCTGTGTGTCTCTGTCTCTGTGTGTCTCTGTCTCTGTCTGTTGGTTTTCAGAGCAGCAGTTTCATCAGTTGAAACCACATTTCAACAGAAACCTGTAGCTGCAGATAAAGACCAGACAGGAAGTGAGCAGCTCGGTTTCGTACCAACAGACACTTTCTTCACTGCTGGAGATGTGAAACATTAAATCATTTAATGAAACTTTCAGTCAGACCTTAACATCAGAAAATAGATTAAAGAATATATTTATTTTAAAGCATAAAACCTGGATATTATCCACATAAAGTTCAGTTGTTTCAGAAAACAGAAAAGATTTATTTTTTAAAAGGGTCTAATGTTGTTTGTGTGTCTGTGTGCGCACATTTGTGTGTGTGTGTGTCTGTATGTGAGTGAATGTGTGTGTGTTTGTGTGTCTGTGTTTGTGATTTGTGTGTGTGTGTCTGTATGTGAGTGAATGTGTGTGTCTGTGTGTGAATGTGTGTGTGTCTGTGTTTGTGTATGTGTGTGTCTGTGTTTGTGCTTTTGTCTGTGTGTGTGTGTGTGAGCAGTGTAACTCCATGTTAATGTGTCTGTGTGTGTTTGCATGTGTGTGTGTGAGTGTGTTGCTCTGTGTGTGTAACTCCATGTTAATAATCACTACTTTTAGTGTGTATAGAGCAGCATATCTCCACCAGACTCCATGTAAATAATCACTACTTTTAGCATGTATAGAGCAGCATATCTCCACCAGACTCCATGTAAATAATCACTACTTTTAGCGTGTATAGAGCAGCATATCTCCACCAGACTCCATGTTAATAATCACTACTTTTAGCGTGTATAGAGCAGCATATCTCCACCAGACTCCATGTAAATAATCACTACTTTTAGCGTGTATAGAGCAGCATATCTCCACCAGACTCCATGTAAATAATCACTACTTTTAGCGTGTATAGAGCAGCATATCTCCACCAGACTCTTTGTAAATAATCACTACTTTTAGCGTGTATAGAGCAGCATATCTCCACCAGACTCCATGTAAATAATCACTACTTTTAGCGTGTATAGAGCAGCATATCTCCACCAGACTCCATGTAAATAACCACTACTTTTAGCGTGTATAGAGCAGCATATCTCCACCAGACTCCATGTTAATAATCACTACTTTTAGCGTGTATAGAGCAGCATATCTCCACCAGACTCCATGTTAATAATCACTACTTTTAGCGTGTATAGAGCAGCATATCTCCACCAGACTCCATGTAAATAATCACTACTTTTAGCATGTATAGAGCAGTATATCTCCACCAGACTCCATGTAAATAATCACTACTTTTAGCATGTATAGAGCAGTATATCTCCACCAGACTCCATTTATTTAGTTTCTGTCAACTTTTGATGATGCTAAAAGTAGTGATTATTTACATGGAGTCTGGTGGAGATATGCCGGCTGGATTGATAATTAAAGTTTCTTTCTCTCTCTTTGAGTGATGGAGTTCAGAGAGACGCTGCCATCTAGTGATCCAGAAAGAGAGTTTGTGTGAGTTTCTGTTTCTGACACTCTTAGAAAGGATCAAAAACAAGCCGGAAAATACAACTACAATTTTAAAAAAAAGCTACTAATTTTTAAGGAAAGCTACAAACGTAAAAAAGAAACAATTTTTTTTTTTTAAGTGACAAATATGTCAAAAAGCAACAAAATTTGAAGAAAGCGACACAAATGCCCAAAGATTTTAAGTGTGAAAAACATCAAATAAAGGCAACATTTGTCTTTTTCTTTTTAAAGCGAAAACAATGTTCTTGAAAATATCCTAAACATCAGCAAAAAAATAAAAAAGATGTGAACCCAATAATAAAGTGTGATTGATTGATGCAGGAGTATCCTGTCAGCAGGGGTGTCATATAGGGGGGAAAGTTAGGCCCATGACTGACCGCGGCCCCAAAAATAGGTAAAAACTAACATAAAATTATTAAAACATCATCATTCTGTATTGTGTTATGGATCCTAAAACTGCTGGCGGCGCCTTTGCCTGTCAGACCGAATGTTTTTAGGCCGCAGGTGAAGAAACAGGTCACAGCGTTGTTCTCTTTCCTTCCTGCCGAGGTACAGGATCTATAAATGTCTCAAAGACGGGTACAGGATCTATAAATGTCTCCACGCCGAGTACAGGATCTATAAATGTCTTTCTGCGAGTTGAAATCTCAGGGAGAAGACGAGGAGTCGGGACCCAACAGGTAACAGTCTGTCTGGCAGTGCTGTAGTCTAGTGTGTTGTAGTGGCTATACTGGCTGTATGTGATGTATAAATATAATGGGCCTTCTTGGTTGGGGGGGGTCTGGGTGTCCTCCCCCAGGGACGTTTTGAGCATCGACTCCATGTCCTGCATTAGATTTTATGCACCAATTTGCAGCAGAGATAACTTTATTCAGCGCATGTGAAGCCTAGTTTCACTTTGTGAAGAAGGAAAACACAGATATCAGTTCAAAATATATCAAAACTATAGTGGAAAGCATGTTATAATAATGTAATGTATATGTTGTTACATGTCATTGCACATTTTAAGCCGGTACATGGGAACCCTGGAGCTTTCTTAGTGGATATACTGCGTATTCTGCGTATCACGTGGACTACACCGCTGGTCTCTGGGACGGTTTCGTGCAGAAACCCCAAAAGATCCAGACCAGCGGGGTTCTTCACGTCTTCATCGGCTGAGGACTCGGAGAACTTGTTTTGATCACGGCTGGTCGGCGGTCCCAGGAGGCAAACTAGACAAGATGGAGAAAAAGACCCAAAAAAATCAAGACATTTCAGGGAAAAAACTAACATTTTGAAATGTTAGAAATACGAAAAAGTAATAAAAGAAAATAATCTCTCCAAGCGCAGCAGCTTCTGTCATACGACAGTTTTAACGTCTTTTTATGTGTTTTTGTTCCATTTATCTTTCAGGCTGAAGTGTCCGAGTCGAGCAGCCTGAAATGGATTATGGGATACCGAGGAGCGCTTGTTTTGGACGCCTGCTGAAGATCATCACGTGACTCCACGTGATGTTTTTGTTTTTTGGGATGTGGACTCAACAGGAAGTGGATCCTCGGTGAGTTTCTGTTGGAAAGTTTTTTCCGAAAGTCTTTCCTACATGAGCAAAGCTGCTTTCTGTGGAAAGATATGAAAATTATGAAAGAAATGACGTGAAAAACGAGGATAAATATGTGTTTAAGGACAAAATGAGTAGAAATACCTACATCGCAGACATTTACAAGCAATAACCCATTTATAATCATCAATAACCTGTTAATAATGTTATTTAACCATTTTATAATCATCAATAACCTGTTAATAATGTTATTTAACCCGTTTATAATCATCAATAACCTGTTAATAATGTTATTTAACCCGTTTATAATCATGTGTTTTATTCATTTTAGCTGTGGTCGTCTTATAGAAACAGATGATCGATGAGCAGCAGTTTTTGTCGCAGTGAGAGCGACGGTGTGACGGATCGGGGGGGAAATAAACTTTATCTCAGCGGAGGAACCAGACTGACCGTGGACTCTGGTAGGATTCATCTTTTTATGATTTATCGCTTTAAACAGAGACAAAAACGTTTCAGAAAAGTTTCAGAAAGTTCAAAATGTGACAAAAATTTAAAAGAAAGCAACAAACGTCGAAGAAAGTGACACAAATTCCAAATGTCTTATTTAGCGTTTTATTAGCGTTTTTAAGTGTTTTCTGAGCGTTTTTGTGTTTGCTGAGCGTTGTTGTGCGTTGTTGTGCGTGAGGTTTTGTGTCAGCTGCCTCTCAGAGTGTGAGAGGAAACGCAGAGAAGATGATTTTTGGGAGAGGAACTCGGCTCAGAGTCGACTCCGGTAAGACAGTTCACCTTTAAATGGTTAGCAGCCATTTAGATTGAGTTAATTAAAGTTATAAAGTAGTATTATTTTATTATAGTATCAAGTAGTAACGAGTTAGGACTCAGGACTCCACCGATTCAGTCAGTCAGTGACAATCATTTTCCTTAAAATGGAGATTTATTTGACCTGTGAACACGTTTAAAGTCAAAGTTTAACAGTCACAACAAGCAGAAGTTGGAATGAGTCTCAAAAAGTTGGAAAAAAAGCAGAAAAAGTGACAAAAAATGACCAAAAAGTAGAAGAAAATGGACAAAAGTGACAAAGAAACAACCAAAAATGGAAAAAGTGACAAAAAAACAACCAAAAAGTAGAAGACAGCGAGTTGCGTTGCGGTGTAGTTTTGTGTCAGCTGTGCGTCGCGGTGTGAGAGGAACTGGAGACAAGATGGTTTTTGGGAGAGGAACTCGGCTGATCGTCGACTCCGGTAAGACGGGAAAGTTACAAAATATTTTATTATATAAAATGGAAATCAAATGATGATCTTTGGAAGAGGAACCAGACTAAATGTTGAACCCTGTGAGTATTAATATATATTTATAAGAAGCATCTTTAACGTATATAAGTACGTGGAGTGAAATGTTGCGTCTAGCTCCAGAAAGTACCCAACGCAAGAAAAGCTGCAGAAAGAAAGTAGAAGAGAAATAATAATCAGTTAATCTTAAAATGATGTTTTTCTGAATGGAGTCTGGTGGAGTTTGGCTTCAGCATCTTACTGAGTTTCTGCTGCGCTGCAGATGTGTTAACTTTCTTAGTTTTTACCTGAAATGTTTGTCTAAAGTTAAAGAGATTGGCCTGAAAGCTATAAAAGTCGTAAAAGGGGAAAATGTAGAATAAAGTGACATAAGTCATAATAAAAACAATCATAAAACGGCAATAAAACGAGAAAAAACCGTAAAAAGGACGTCAGAAAACTGATGAAAAAGTCAGAAGATTCTGCCAAAACATGCATGAAGTCTGGTTGAGTTAATGTTACGATGCTTCATGTTGTGTGTATAGAGGAGATTATAAGATGATCTTTGGAAGAGGAACCAGACTAAATGTTGAACCCTGTGAGTAGAATATAAATTATTATAATACGTATTTATATCAGAGCGACTTTACAGAGATTGACTGAATATTTCCGAAATAAAAGTAGCGGATAAAGAAGAGAAGTTAACAACAGCTGACAGGGATGGAAATGATTCAAGCAACAGAAACGTCAAGAAAAGCTCAAGAAAACGACAATAATGCTGCAAAAAAACACACAACAAACTGTAAAAAAAAAGACCAGAAAGCGAGAAAAAAAGTGACCAAAAAGACAAAAAAAAGACCAAAAAAATGACAAGAAAGACACAAAACATATTTTTAAAAAAAAGACAAAAAGGTCAAATCCAATCAGTATCTAGAGACCAGGGAACAATTTTGTTGAAACTCTACTTTGTTAATCATTCAGTTTCATGTTAAAATAATGTTTTTCTGCATGAAGTCTGGTTGAGTTAATGTTACCATGCTTCATGTTGTGTGAATACTGGAGGAGGAGGAGGAACTAAGATAATCTTTGGAAGAGGAACCAGACTAAATGTTGAACCCTGTGAGTATTAATATATATTTATAAGAAGCATCTTTAACGTATATAAGTACGTAGAGTGAAATGTTGCGTCTAGAAAGTTCCCAACGCAAGAAAAGCTGCAGAAAGAAAGTAGAAGAGAAATAATCAGTCAGTTAAATGTTAAAACTATGTTCTTCTGCATGGAGTCTGGTGGAGTTTGGCTTCAGCGTCTTACTGAGTTTCTGCTGCGCTGCAGATGTGTTAACTCTCTTAGTTTTTACCTGAAATGTATGTCTAAAGTTAAAGAGATTGGCTTGAAAGTTAGAAAAGTCGTAAAAGGGGAAAATGTAGGATAAAGTGACAAAAGTCATGATAAAAACAATCATAAAAATGGAACAAAAGTGACAAAAAAGTCATGAAAATTCTGCTAAAAATGTATGAAGTCTGGTTGAGTTAATGTTACGATGCTTCATGTTGTGTGAATACTGGAGAAAATCAACGTAAGATAATCTTTGGAAGAGGAACCAGACTAAATATTGAACCCTGTGAGTATTAATATATATTTATAAGAAGCATCTTTCACAACGATCTTTACTGAGTATTTATAAAACCAGTAGAAGATAAGAAAAGAGAAATAAAAAGATGCTGACAGCGATGGAAATGATTCAAGAGACAACAAAGTGTCAAAAAAGTCTTAATTGTTTAAAACTCTGATTTCTTAAATGGAGTTTGCTGGAAAAAAAAAAAAAAAAAGTAAATTAAAAAGTGACAAGAAAGCAGAAAAAAAGCAAAGTTTGTCTCTGAGAAAAAATGACACAAATGCAGAAAAACAACACAATAAATCTACATAAAGAAAACAGAAGAGACAAAAAAATCATCATTCAGTTTTCTTTTAAAGTCTTAAAATGATGTTTTTCTGAATGGAGTCTGGTTGAGTTAATGTTACGATGCTTCATGTTGTGTGAATGCTGGAGGAGGAAATATTAAGATAATCTTTGGAAGAGGAACCAGACTAAATGTTGAACACTGTGAGTAGAAATATATATTTATAATACGTATTTAACAACAACTTTTTTTCTGAATGGAGGTTGGTTGAGTTAATGTTACGATGCTTCATGTTGTGTGAACACGAATCAAAAGATGATCTTTGGAAGAGGAACCAGACTAAATGTTGAACCCTGTGAGTAACTGATTTATTTTATAACTCAGAAAATAATCTGCTGATTGTTTTCTTTAAAGTTTTTATGAAAATCTGCAGAATTCAGCGTCTTACTGAGTTTCTGCTGCACTGCAGATGTGTTAACGTTCTTAGTTTTTACCTGAAATGTTTGTCTAAAGTTAAAGAGATTGGCTTGAAAGTTAGAAAAGTCGTAAAAGGGGAAAATGTAGAATAAAGTGACAAAAGTCATAATAAAAACAACCGTAAAAACGGCAATAAAACGAGAAAAAAAGTGAAAAGAACGTCAGAAAACTGACAAAAAAAGTCGAAAATTCTGCAAAAAAAATGCATGAAGTCTGGTTGAGTTAATGTTACGATGCTTCATGTTGTGTGAATACGGGTCAAAAGATGATCTTTGGAAGAGGAACCAGACTAAATGTTGAACCCTGTGAGTAACTGATTTACATCATTAACATTATTTATATGAAGCATCTTATAAAACTAACTTTACTTGTAGTTTTAAGAAAATGAAAAAGGGACATAAAAAACAGAAAATGTCAAAAACGTCCAGAGAATCAACATCCAGAGACCAGGGAAACATTTTGTAGAAACTTTAACTCAACCTTGTTTTTGTGTCTGAACATCGAGAAAACAGAGAAAAGCAACTTTAATAGTTTGTATAGTGGAATGTAGAAAAGCTACGTGAAGAATTAGAGAGAGAAATGATCGTCACTCAGTTGGTTGTTAAAATGATGTTTTACTGAATGGAGTCTGGTTGAGTTAATGTTACGATGCTTCATGTTGTGTGAATACTGGAGGAGGAAATTATAAGATGATCTTTGGAAGAGGAACCAGACTAAATGTTGAACTCTGTGAGTAACTGATTTATTTTATAACTCAGAAAATAATCTGCTTCTTGTTTTCTTTAAAGTTTTTTATGGAAATCTGCAGAATTCAGCGTCTTACTGAGTTTCTGCTGCGCTGCAGATGTGTTAACTTTCTTAGTTTTTACCTGAAATGTTTGTCTAAAGTTAAAGAGATTGGCTTGAAAGTTAGAAAAGTCGTGAAAGGGGAAAATGTAGAATAAAGTGACAAATGTTATAATAAAAACAATCATAGAAACGGCAATAAAACAAGAAAAAAGTGAAAAGGACATCAGAAAACTGATAAAAAATTCAGAAAATTACGCAAAATTATGCATGAAGTCTGGTTGAGTTAATGTTACCATGCTTCATGTTGTGTGAATGTTGGAGGAGATAAGATAATCTTTGGAAGAGGAACCAGACTAAATGTTGAAACCTGTGAGTATTAATATATATTTATAAGAAGCATCTTTAAAAACTAAATTTACTGAATATTTATAAAACAACAAAGACACTAAAAGCTAGAAAACTGACAAAAATGCAGCAATAAAACCAACAAAACTCCCCAAAAAACTGCAAGAAAACTGCAAAAAAGTGAAAGGAAAGCGGGAAAAAAGCAAAGATTGTCTCTGAGTTTGTCAAAGAACAACAAAATGACAAAATCTCAAATGTTAAAATGATGTTTTTATGAATGGAGTCTAGTGGAGTTAATGTTACGATGCTTCATGTTGTGTGAATACGAATCAAAATAAGATGATCTTTGGAGGAGGAACCAGACTAAATGTTGAACCCTGTGAGTAACTCATTTACATCATTAACATTATTTATATGAAGCATCTTATGAAACTAATTTTAATTCTGTTGGGACAATAAAAAACTGACAAAAAGACACAAAAAATAATGTTACGTTGCTTCATGTTGTGTGAATACTGGATATAAGATAATCTTTGGAAGAGGAACCAGACTAAATGTTGAACCCTGTGAGTAACTGATTTATTTTATAACTCAGAAAATAATCTGCTGATTGTTTTCTTTAAAGTTTTCTATGGAAATCTGCAGAATTCAGCGTCTTACTGAGTTTCTGCTGCTCTGCAGATGTGTTAACTTTCTTAGTTTTTACCTGGAATGTTTGTCTAAAGTTAAAGAGATTGGCTTGAAAGTTAGAAAAGTCGTAAAAGGGGAAAATGTAGAATAAAGTGACAAATGTTATAATTAAAACAACCTGAGAAACGGCAATAAAACGAGAAAAAAAGTGAAAAGAATGTCAGAAAACTGAAAACTTCTGCAAAAATAATGCATGAAGTCTGGCTGAGTTAATGTTACGATGCTTCATGTTGTGTGTATGCAACTGGAAATCAAAAGATAATCTTTGGAGGAGGAACCAGACTAAATGTTGAACCCTGTGAGTATTAATATAAATTTATAAGAAGCCTCTTTAAAAACTAACTATACAGCTTTTTGTTTGACTGAATATTTATAAAACCAGCGTAGCAGATAAGAAAAGACAAATAAAAAGATGCTGACAGTGATGGAAATGATTCAAGCTACAAAAAAAAGACAATAAAAGCTAAAAAAAAGTGAAAGAAATGTGGCAATAAAAACGACAAAACCCCCAAAAAACTGCAACAAAACTGCAAAAATGTGACAAGAAAGTGGAAAAAAGCAAAATTTGTCTCTTAGAAAAACAATGACAAAAAACAGAAAAACAATAAAAACAACACAAGAAAAGCTGAATAAAGAAAGTATAAGAGACAAAAATCATCATTCAGTTTTCTTTTACAGTCTTAAAATGATGTTTTTTATGAATGGAGTCTGGTTGAGTTATTGTTACGATGCTTCATGTTGTGTGAATGCTGGAATCAAAAGATAATCTTTGGAAGAGGAACCAGACTAAATGTTGAACCCTGTGAGTTAAAAATATATACATATATACTAACATATACTAATATAAATCTAAAATATGATTAATATGGAGCAGCACAAATTCAATTCAATACAATTCAACAAAAGCATAGTTGGTGAAACACTTGAATCTGAAGTTTTTAGTTTTATCTGAAAAGCTGCGAGCTAATATTTTATTTTAATATAATTATAAAAAGGCATCAAAACTTTTGAAAAACGACCAAAAATTTGGAAAAAAGTTACAAAAACGTTTAAAAAGCGGCATTTTTCTGCATGGAGTTAATGTTACGATGCTTCATGTTGTGTGAATGTTGGAGGAAATCAAAAGATAATCTTTGGAAGAGGAACCAGACTAAATGTTGAACCCTGTGAGTATTAATATATATTTATAAGAAGCATCTTTAAACGTATATAAGTACGTAGAGTGAAATGTGAAATGAAAGAAAGTAGAAGAGAAATAATCATTCAGTTAAATGTTAAAACTATGTTCTTCTGCATGAAGTCTGGTTGAGTTAATGTTATGATGCTTCATGTTGTGTGAATACTGGAAATCAACGTAAGATAATCTTTGGAAGAGGAACCAGACTAAATGTTGAACCCTGTGAGTAAATCTTGAACATATTATACACATAGAAATGTATTTTACTAGAAAACAAAAACAAATCCAAGAAAGCGTGATGGTTTAATGTTTTTCTAATGCTAAAGACGTTGAAAAAGTGACAAAATAAAAAAGGGAAGGTTTAAAAAAACACCAAAAAAAGAATTACAAAAATTAAAAATGGATAATAATCTTTTTTAAAAACATCAAAAACCTTCAAAAAGCAACAACAAATTTTGGAAAAAAGGTTAAACTATGTTCAAGTCTGGTTGAGTTAATGTTACGATGCTTCATGTTGTGTGACTTCTGGAGGATATGAAAAGATAATCTTTGGAAGAGGAACCAGACTAAATGTTGAAGCCTGTGAGTAACTGATTTACATCATTAACATTATTTATATGAAGCATCTTATAAAACTATCTCTACTTGTGCTTTTAGAGAACTCAAAAGTGGAACAAAAGCAACTAAAATCGTCTGAAAAAAACATAAAGTCAAAATAACGACAGAAAAAAGAACTAAGACATCTGGAAAAGAACATAAAAAGTGACAAAAATGTAAAATGCAAAGAATCAACATCTAGAAACCAGGGAACATTTTGTAGAAAGAGGAACTCAACCTGGTTTTCTGTGTCTGAACATCGAGAAAACAGAGAAAAGCGACTTTAAAAGTACGTATAGTGGAATGTAGAAAAGCTACATGAAGAATTAGAGAGAGAAATGATCGTCACTCAGTTAAATGTTAAAAAAATGTTTTTCTCTAAGTTAATGTTACGATGCTTCATGTTGTGTGAATGCGAATCAATATAAGATGATCTTTGGAAGAGGAACCAGACTAAATGTTGAACCCTGTGAGTAACTGATTTACATCATTAACATTATTTATATGAAGCATCTTATAAAACTATCTTTAAATGATGACGCATCTTTCAAAAATAACTTTCCTTCGGTTTTTCATACAATGAAAAGTGACAAAAAAGACAATAAAATGACAAAAAAGACAAAAAGTGACAGAAAAGTGATAAATGAGCCACAAAAAAAGACAATTAAGATACAAAAAATTGACAAAAAAAAGACACTAAAAAGACAAAAGTGGGAAAAAAGCAAAGTTTGTCTCTGAGAAAAAAACAACACAAAAATGCAGAAAAACGATAAAAAGAACAACGCAAGAAAAGCTGAATTAAGAAAGCAGAAGAGACAAAAAAAACCATTCAGTTAAATCTTAAAATGATGTTTTTTCTGAATGGAGTCTGGTTAAGCTGGGTTAATGTTACGATGCTTCATGTTGTGTGACTACTGGTTTGGATAAAATCATCTTTGGAAGAGGAACCAGACTAAATGTTGAACCCTGTGAGTAACTGATTTATTTTATAACTCAGAAAATAATCTGCTGATTGTTTTCTTTAAAGTTTTTATGAAAATCTGCAGAATTCAGCGTCTTACTGAGTTTCTGCTGCGCTGCAGATGTGTTAACTTTCTTAGTTTTTACCTGAAATGTTTGTCTAAAGTTAAAAAGATTGGCTTGAAAGTTAGAAAAGTCGTAAAAGGGGAAAATGTAGAATAAAGTGACAAAAGTCATAATAAAAACAACCGTAAAAACGGCAATAAAACGAGAAAAAACGTAAAAAGGACGAAAAAATTCAGAAAATTCTGCAAAAAAATGCATGAAGTTTGGTTGAGTTAATGTTACGATGCTTCATGTTGTGTGTATGGAGGAAATAATAAGATAATCTTTGGAAGAGGAACCAGACTAACTGTTGAACCCTGTGAGTAACTGATTTATTACCCAGAAACCCCAAAATATAACCTATAGATTATTTAAAGGTTTTCAACGTTGATCCAGAATGAAAATCTGCAGAATTTAGTGTTTCTGTGTTTCTGCTTCAGGTGAAGATGCGTTAACTTTCAGTTAAAATCTAAAGTTGAAATGTTCCTTTAAAGTTAAAGCGCTAAGCTTTAAAGCAAAAAAATATCTTAAAATTATGTTTTTATGAATGGAGTTTGGTTGAGTTAATGTTACGATGCTTCATGTTGGATTAAATATTTATAACACCAGAGTAGAAGATAAGAAAAGAGAAATAAAAAGACGCTGACAGCGATGGAAATGATACAAGCTACAACAAAGCTGCAAAAATACGACAGAAGAAAAAAACAAAGAAGAGACAATCAAGTGACAAAATACCGGCAAAAAACATGAATAAATGGATTAATAAAAAAAGGACAAAATGTTTTTTTTAAAAGCACAAAAATTCTTAAAAAGCGACATTCTTTCTGAATGGAGTTAATGTTATGATGCTTCACATTGTGTGAATGATGGAAATAAGATGATCTTTGGAAGAGGAACCAGACTAAATGTTGAACCCTGTGAGTATTAATATATATTTATAAGAAGATTCTTTAACAACAAACTACCCAGAATTTACTGGAACACAAACCAACCCAGAGTAGAAGATAGAGACAGTGAAAGCTTTCCGCTTTAAATGTTTCTTTAAAGTTAAAAACTAAAAATGTTGAAAAAGCAACTAAAAAATTAAAAAAACAAGCATCAAAAACCTTCAGAAATGTTCAAAAAGCTGCATTTTTCTGCATGGAGTCTGGTTGAGTTTGTCTCTGAGTTAATGTTACGATGCTTCATGTTGTGTGATTTATGGCAGTGGAAATAATAAGATGATCTTTGGAAGAGGAACCAGACTAAATGTTGAAACCTGTGAGTAACTGATTTAAATCTAAAATATAATCTGCAATTTATTCAATTTTTTAAAATGTTTTTAGCGTTAATCTAGATGGAAAATCTACATCAAATCGACAATTAAACGGAAAAAAAAATTGAATAAAAAGCCCACAAAAAAATTAAAAAGCAACAACAAAAAATTTCAAAAACTAATTTTGCAGAATTCTAGTTCTGTAGATTTCGTGTGGTCCTAAAAATAAGAACCAGTCCGAAAGAAAAAATTACACATAACTTTCAAAAAGCGGCAACTTTCTGCATGGAGTTAATGTTACGATGCTTCATGTTGTGTGAATGACGGTGTATATAAGATGATCTTTGGAAGAGGAACCAGACTAAATGTTGAACCCTGTGAGTAACTGATTTACATCATTAACTTTATTTATATGAAGCATTTTATAAAACTAACTTTACGTCTGTTGGGACAGTAAAAAAGGGACAAAAAAGACAAATAAAGTGACAAAACTAATCACAAAAATGTGTCAAGACACAAAAAAGGGACCAAAAAATGACATAAATGCCACAAAATGACAGATAAAAGACAAAAAAGCCACAACTAAGTGCCAAAAAGACATAAAACCATGTTTTTCTGAATATAGTTTGTCTCTGAGTTAATGTTACGATGCTTCATGTTGTGTGACTACGGGAGGAAGTCAATATAAGATAATCTTTGGAAGAGGAACCAGACTAAATGTTGAACCCTGTGAGTATTAATATATATTTTTAAGAAGATTCTTTAACAACAAACTACCCGGAATTTACCAAACACAAACCAACCCAGAGTAGAAGATAGAGACAGTGAAAGCTTTCTGCTTTAAATGTTTCTTTAAATTTAAAAGCTAAAAACGTTAAAAAAAGCAACAAAAAATTTAGAAAAAAGAATCTTTTTTTTTTTAAAGATTCAAAAACATTCGAAAAAATACAAAAAAATTACAAAAAAGGTTCAAAAAGTGACATCTTTCTGCATGGAGTCTGGTTGAGTTAATGTTACGATGCTTCATGTTGTGTGAATGCGAATAATAATAAGATGATCTTTGGAAGAGGAACCAGACTAAATGTTGAACCCTGTGAGTAACTGATTTACATCATTAACTTTGTTTATATGAAGCATCTTATAAAACTAACTTTACTTGTAGTTTTAAGAAAATAAAAAATATAAAAAAAGTCTCTAATGCTAAAACTATGTTTTTCTGAATGGAGTCTGGTTGAGTTAATGTTACGATGCTTAAGATGATGATAAGATGATCTTTGGAAGAGGAACCAGACTAAATGTTGAACCCTGTGAGTAGAATATAAATCTTTATAATTTATATCAGAGGGACTTTACAGAGATTGACTCAATATTTCCAAAACAAATGTAGCAGATAAAAAAGAGAAGTTAACAACAGCTGACAGTGATGGAAATGATTCAAGCAACAGAAAAATACGAGAAAAAGTTGATTTGATTTATATTCGTTGTTGTGGGCGGGGGGTTTTTTTGTAAATGTTCATTTAAAGTTATAAAGCTCAGCTCGTAAGCTAAAAAAGTTGATAAAAGCAACAAAAACTCAAAAAAAGTCACGTAGCTGCTTTGTTTCTTGTCTGAATTTAATGTTAAAACATTGTTTTTCTGCATGGAGGCTGGTTGAGTTAATGTTACGATGCTTCATGTTGTGTGAATGCGAATCAAAAGATGATCTTTGGAAGAGGAACCAGACTAAATGTTGAACCCTGTGAGTAACTGATTTATATCATGAACATTATTTATATGAAGCATCTTATAAAAATAACTTTATTTCTGTTGGGACAATAAAAAAGTGACAAAAAATGACAGAAAAGTCACAAAAAGACAGAAAAGTCACACAAATTTACAAAAAAGCCACAAAAAAATGTCAAAAAGATGCTAAAAAGTGACAAATAAAACACAAAACGATGTTTTTCTGCATGGAGTCTGGTTCAGTTTGTCTCTGAGTTAATGTTACGATGCTTCATGTTGTGTGAATACTGGAAGTGTGAATAAGATGATCTTTGGAGGAGGAACCAGACTAAATGTTGAACCCTGTGAGTAGAAATATATTTTATTTATATGAAACATTTTTAAAACTAACTAAACTTGTTCACAGAACATCAGAATAGAAGATTAAAAAGATAAAAAGCCGAATCATCAGCGTATCAAAGGTTTCAAAACTAAAACTGTTTAGTATCTTTCCTCAGATCAACTTCCTCTTTCTCCCCTTTTAAAATGTCTAGATCTGAAATATGACAATTTTAACCAAATTACCACAAAAAAGGATGGAGTCCATGCAATGCTCTTTGCAAATACAATTTAATTATGATATTAAGGTAAGAAATGTACATGTATGTTTTTTTTCGTCGTCAAATTTTCAAAATAATGTTTTTCTGAATTTAGTCTGGTGGAGTTTGTCTCCGAGTTAATGTTACGATGCTTCATGTTGTGTGACTGGAAACCAAAAGATGATCTTTGGAAGAGGAACCAGACTAAATGTTGAACCCTGTGAGTAACTGATATTAATCATTAACATTATTTATATGAAGCATCTTATAAAACTAACTTTATTTGTAGTTTTAAGAAAATGAAAAAGTGACAAAAACAAAATGTCAAATGCAAAGAATCAACATCTAGAGTCCAGGGGAACATTTTGTAGAAAGAGGAACTCAACCTGGTTTTCTGTGTCTGAACATTGAGAAAACAGAGAAAAGCAACTTTAAAAGTACGTATAGTGGAATGTAGAAAAGCTACATGAAGAATTAGAGAGAGAAATGATCGTCACTCAATTAAATGTTAAAACGATGTTTTTCTGAATGTAATTTGTCTCTGAGTTAATGTTACGATGATTCATGTTGTGTGAATGCGAATCAATATAAGATAATCTTTGGAAGAGGAACCAGACTAAATGTTGAACCCTGTGAGTAACTGATTTATATTATAAACTTTATTTATATGAAGCATAAACTAAACTAACTCCATTTGTGCTATTTAGAGATTACAAAAGTGGAACAAAAGCAACTAAAATCACCTGAAAAAAAGTAAAGTCAAAATAATGACAGAAAAAATGAGTAAAACATCTGGAAAAAAAACATAAAAAGTGACAAAAAACATAAAAAGTGACAAAAAAGTCAAATAAACGACAGGAAAAAG
Organism: Etheostoma perlongum; assembly: GCA_026937815.1. NCBI lineage: Eukaryota > Metazoa > Chordata > Actinopteri > Perciformes > Percidae > Etheostoma > Etheostoma perlongum. The sequence goes on along the minus strand of CM049382.1, from coordinate 225,542 downwards.
AACTAAAACATCTGAAAAAAAGACACAGATATTCAATCAGAACAATCAGTATCTATAAACCATGTTTTTCTGAATGGAGTCTGGTTGAGTTAATGTTACGATGCTTCATGTTGTGTGAATACTGGATTTAAGATAATCTTTGGGAGAGGAACCAGACTAAATGTTGAACCCTGTGAGTATTGATAAATAATAATCTTGTTCGTCACCCAGCGGAGTCGATAAAATACAACAATAATGTGCAAAAACCATAAAAACGTAGAAAGAAGTGTCAAAAAAGCCAGAAAAATTTCAATAAAAGTGACGGAAAATTGTGGGAAAAAATGGTGGAAAATTCTGCATCTGCAGATTTCTTGTAGCCCTAAAAATGACAACAAAACAGTCTGTGTATACTACACAATGTAATATTTTGAGATTTTAAAATGAAATTTGGTTCATTTCTTTACTTTAGTTTTTAAATATTCATAAAGTATTCAGAGTAGGAGATAATAAAATAAAAGATGACAAAATTGAACAAAAAAGTGTCATAAAACCAAAAGAATCAACAGAAACACATCAGTGATTTATGAATGAAGTCTGGTGGAGTTAATGTTAAGATGCTTCATGTTGTGTGAATATTGGATATGAAAAGATAATCTTTGGAAGAGGAACCAGACTAAATGTTGAACCCTGTGAGTAGAATATAAATCATTATAATACGTATTTATATCAGAGGGACTTTACAGAGATTGACTGAATATTTCCAAAATAAAAGTAGCAGATAAAAAAGAGAAGTTAACAACAGCTGACAGTGATGGAAATGATTCAAGCAACAGAAACGTCAAGAAAAGCTCAAGAAAACGATAATAATGCTGCAAAAAACTTATGTTTTTCTTAATGAAGTCTGGTTGAGTTAATGTTACGATGCTTCATGTTGTGTGAATGTTGGAGGAGCTCAAAATAAGATAATCTTTGGAAGAGGAACCAGACTGAACGTTGAACCCTGTGAGTTAATAATATATACATATATACTAATATATACTAATATAAATCTAAAATATGATTAATATGGAGCAGCACAAACTCAATTCAATATAATTCAACAAAAACATAGTTGGTGAAACACTTGAATCTGAAGTATTTAGTTTCATATCAAAGCTGCTAGCTAATATTTGATTAATTATTATTAATATTCAATTTTAAAAGACACTTAATGAAATTTAACAGCTTGTTTTCATCATTTTAATCTGAAACATCTAAATGCAGATATGGTGAATAAGATCAGAATAAGTAACCGATGTGGTTCCTTTTAACGCCTTTTCAAGCTTTGTTTGACATTGTTGTCGTTTTTTGTTTAGCATTTGTTGCTTTTTTGATATTTTTTTCGACTCTTGTTTTCCTCCAATTTTTCCTCCATTTTGTTGCTTTGTTGACATTGTTGTCGTGTATTTTTAGATGCATTTTATTCACAAACAACAAAGAGCACACAAAACAACGGTGAAAAAAATATTTTATGGAGGATAGTCGTTAAAACGGGTCAAATTTGTCGTTGTATTTTTATTTATAAAGGAAAAAACACATTAATCAACATTTCTGTGAATGTGCCAGTGTAGCGACAACAAAAAACATGAATACAGGTTCAAATATACACACAGTAATCACAAAGACACGTACAGCTAGATCAGAAATACTGGATAAAATGAACCCTATAAGGATTAAACATTATGATCATGAAAACATCCATAAAGGCCAATATTTTAAATAAGATCTGGGTCTTTATGTCTAAAATAACATTCTTTCTGCTTAGAGTTAATGTTACGATGCTTCATGTTGTGTGAATGACCGTGGAGGAAATAAGATAATCTTTGGAAGAGGAACCAGACTAAATGTTGAACCCTGTGAGTAACTGATTTACATTAACATTATTTATATGAAGCATCTTATAAAACTAACTTTATTTGTAGTTTTAAAAAAAATGAAAAAGTGACAAAAAGACACAACATCAAATCCAAAGAATCAACATCCAGAGACCAGGGAACATTTTGTAGAAAGAGGAACTCAACCTTCCTTCATGTCTGAATCTAATGCTTCAGTTCTATAATAATAATATAAATAGGTTGTTATTTATGTAACTGGAATATAATCTTACCAGCAGAAGTCTTAAACCTTAAAACCATGTTTTTATGAATGGAGTCTGGTTGAGTTTGTCTGAGTTAATGTTACAATGCTTCATGTTGTGTGAATGACGGTGGATTTAAAATCCTCTTTGGAAGAGGAACCAGACTGAACGTTGAACCCTGTGAGTTAATAATATATACATATATACTAATATATACTAATATAAATATAAAATATGATTTAACATGAGGCAGCACAAATTCAATTCAATACAATTCAACAAAAGCATAGTTGGTGAAACACTTGAATCTGAAGTTTTTAGTTTTATCTGAAAAGCTGTCAGCTAATATTTTATTCTAATATAATTATAAAAAGGCATCAAAAACTTTTGAAAAGCGACAAAAGATTTGGAAAAAAGTTACAAAAACGTTTCAAAAAGCGGAATTTTTCTGCATGGAGTTAATGTTACGATGCTTCATGTTGTGTGACTTCTGGCAGTGGATATAATAAGATGATCTTTGGAAGAGGAACCAGACTAAATGTTGAACCCTGTGAGTATTAATAATTTCAATCTGATATCCATTTATAATATTTTGGGACCAAATCAACGGCCTAAACGTTGAGAAAGAGACAAAAATGCTTTTTTTCTTATGGATTTGGTGCAGGTGGTCAGTGAGTTAATGTTACGAAGCTTCATGTTGAGTTATTAATAAGTCATTAAAACTTCAGCACACATTAAAATAACCCCGTAGAATCAGAAGTTTTAGTTTTATCTGAAGCTTTTTAACCGTCCATCAGTCAGTCTGAGGTAAAAAGCCTAAAACTGCATCATATCACATAAAACATCTGAGGACGTTGGGACAGGTTTCAAAGCAAAGGAAGAGTTTTCTCAGGGAGGTTTGGTGCAAAAAGAGACAAAAATAAAGAAGGGACAAAAGGGTTTTACAGAAAAGCCTCAAAAACCTTCGAAAAGCAACAAAAAACAAGGACAAAAATTACAAAAACTTTCAAAAAGCGGCAACTTTCTGCATGGAGTTAATGTTACGATGCTTCATGTTGTGTGAATACTGCAAGTGGAACAAAGATAATCTTTGGAAGAGGAACCAGACTAAATGTTGAACCCTGTGAGTAGAATATAAATCATTATAATACGTATTTATATCAGACCAACTTTGCAGAGATTTACTGAATATTTCCAAAATAAAAGTAGAAGATAAAAAAGAGAAGTTAACAATAGTGATGGAAATGATTCAAGTGACAAAAACATCAAGAAAAGCTCTAGAAAATGACTATAATGCTGCAAAAAAGACAAAAAACTGTAAAATAGTGACCAGAAAGTGAAAAAAAGCAAAGATAAAAGACAAAAACGATTAAAAAAAAGTGTCCAATCAGTATCTAGAAACCAGGAAACATTAACTTGTTTTATTTTTCAAGCAACAAAAACACATAAAAGTTGAAAAAAGCAACAAAAAGCATCAAAGTCAAATGTTAAAATGATGTTTTTCTGAATGGAGTCTGGTTGAGTTAATGTTACGATGCGTCATGTTGTGTGAATGTTGGGAATCAAAAGATGATCTTTGGAGGAGGAACCAGACTAAATGTTGAACCCTGTGAGTAAATCATAAATAATATACACATAGAAACATATTTTACTGGAAAACAAACAAACCAGACAGGAAGATAAAAGACAAAGAAAGAAAGTGTGATGGTTTAAATGCATGATGTTTGGTTGAGTTAATGTTACAATGCTTCAAGACACAAAAGTGACCAAAATGTTTTGTTGAAACATTAACTAACTTTAATCATTTAGGTTCATGTTAAAACAATGTTTTTCTGAATGGAGTTTGGTGGAGTTTTACAATGCTTGATGTTTGACTGAATATTCATAAGACCAGAGTAGATGATAAGACAAAATAAGTGACAATAAAGCGACTAAATACCGGCAAGAAAAATATATATAAATGGATGAATAAAAAAGGGACAAAAAGTTTTTAAAAAAAGCAAAAAAATATTCAAAAAGCGATACAAAAATGCTTAAAAAGCGACATTTTTCTGCATAAAGTTAATGTTACAATGCTTCATGTTGTGTGAATACGAATCAAAATAAGATGATCTTTGGAAGAGGAACCAGACTAAATGTTGAACCCTGTGAGTAACTCATTTACATCATTAACATTATTTATATGAAGCATCTTATTAAACTAACTTTACTTCTGTTTGGACAATAAAAAAGCCACAATAAGACAGAAAAAGTGAAAAAAAGTGAAAAAGAGTGACAAAAATGTAATCTATCTAGAGACCAGGGAAACATTTTGTTGAAACATTAACTAAGAAAAGTCGTAAAAGGGGAAAATGTATAATAAAGTGACAGAAGTCATAACAAAAACAACCAAAAAAAAGCAATAAAATGAGAAAAAGTGAAAAGGACGTCAGAAAACTTACTAGAAAATTACTCAGAAATATGCATGAAGTTTGGTTGAGTTAATGTTATCATGCTTCATGTTGTGTGAATGCTGGGAATAAGATAATCTTTGGAAGAGGAACCAGACTAAATGTTGAACCCTGTGAGTATTAATACATATTTAACATAAGATAACATTATTTATATGGAGCATCTTTAAAAACTAACTTTTACCGTTGTTATTTTGCATTAACATGAAATCCAACCCACACTAACAACAACAAAAAACACCCATAAAGGCCGATATCTTGAATAAGATAAGGATCTTTATGTTTTAAATAACATTATTTCTGAATGGAGTTTGGTTGAGTTTGTGTTACAAACAAAAAAAGTGACAAAAAAGACAAAAAGAGACAAAAAACTACAAAAAGAGACAGAAATGTAACATCCAATCAGTATCCGGAAACCAGGAAACATTTTGTTGAAACATTAACTAACTTTAATCATCCAGTTTCATGTTAAAACTATGTTTTTCTGAATGGAGTCTGGTGGAGTTAATGTTACGATGCTTCATGTTGTGTGAATACTGGAGGAGGAAAGATGATCTTTGGAAGAGGAACCAGACTAAATGTTGAACCCTGTAAGTAATTGATTTATACTGTTAACATTATTTATATGAAGCATCTTATGAAAATAACTTTACTTCTGTTGGGACAAAAAAAAAAGACCAAAAGACATAATAAGAGACAAAAAAAAACACAAAAAAGGGACCAAAAAATGACAGAAAAGTGACAAAATAAACACAAAACCACGCTTTTCTGCATGGAGTCTGGTGGAGTTTGTCTCTGAGTTAATGTTACGATGCTTCATGTTGTGTGACTGGAGGTGCAAATCTGAATAAGATGATCTTTGGAAGAGGAACCAGATTAAATGTTGAACCCTGTGAGTAACTGATTTATACTGTTAACATTATTTATATGAAGCATCTTATAAAAATAACTTTACTTCTGTTGGGACAATAAAAAAGACAAAAGTGACAAAAAAGCCACAAAAAGGCCAAGAAAGTGACAAAAATGTAAAATCCAAACAATATCCTGAGACCAGGGAAACATTTTGTGAAACATTAACTCAACTTTGTTAATAAGGTTGGTGGTAGTGAAAACTAAAAAAAAAGTCTAAAAAAAAAAACGAAAAGCAACAAAAAATGGAAAAACATTTCAAAAAGCGGAAATGTTTTTACAAAAAAGAATCAAAAATCTTCAAAAAGTGACGTTTTTGAAAAGAAAGTTACAAAAACAATTTTCTGCATGGAGTTAATGTTACAATACTTCATGTTGTGTGACTGGAAATAATAAGATGATCTTTGGAGGAGGAACCAGACTAAATGTTGAACCCTGTGAGTACAAATGTATTTTATTTATATGGAAAATTTTTAAAACTAACTAAAAAAACTTGTTCACAGAATAGAAGATTAAAAAGATAGAAAGATGAATCATCAGTGTAACAAAGGTTTTAAAACTAAAACTGTTTAGTATCTTTCCTCAGATCAACTTCCTGTTGTCCTCTGGTCAAATTTCTCCCCTTTTAAAATGTCTAGATCTGAAATATGCCGTTTTTAACCAAATTACTACAAAAAAGAATGGAGTCCATGCAACGCTCACAGCAAATACAATTTAGTTATGATATTGAGGTAAGAAATATACATATATGTTTTAGTTCGTCCTCAAATCTAAAAAATGATGTTTTTCTGAATGGAGTCTGGTTGAGTTAATGTTACGATGCTTCATGTTGTGTGACTACGAATCAACGTAAGATAATCTTTGGAAGAGGAACCAGACTAAATGTTGAACCCTGTGAGTAACTGATTCAGATTATATAATGCATCTATATAATATATAAGTTAGCCAAAGATCTTACAATAAGTAGTGAGAAAGCCACACAAAAGACAAAAAAGTGACAATAAAGCCACAAAAAAGACAATTAACATTCAAAAAAGACAAAAATGACTAAAACAGACAAAGTTGAAATCTTAATTCCTATGAAGCATCTTATAAAACTAACTTTACTTGTAGTTTTAAGATAAAGAAAAAGTGACAAAAAAGCACAAAACATACTTTCTGAATGGAGTCTGGTTGAGTTAATGTTACGATGCTTCATGTTGTGTGAATACTGGAGGATGAAAGATAATCTTTGGAAGAGGAACCAGACTAAATGTTGAACCCTGTGAGTAACTGATTTACATCATTAACATTATTTATATGAAGCATCTTATAAAAATAACTTTACTTGTGCTTTTAGAGAACTCAAAAGTGGAACAAAAGCAACTAAAACATCTGGGAAAAAAAAACATAAAAAGTGACAAAAAACATAAAAAGTGACAAAAACATCAAATAAACGACAGAAAAAATAACTAAAACACTTGGAAAAACAACAAAAACATCCAATCAGAACAATCAATATCTAGAAACTGTGTTTTTGTGACTGGAGTCTGATGGAGATGAGTTAATGTTCTGATGGTTCATGTTGTGTGAATGCTGGAGGATATGATAAGATAATCTTTGGAAGAGGAACCAGACTAAATGTTGAACCCTGTAAGTATCATAAACATAATTTTATATGAAGCATCTTTAAAAACAAATATGTGTTATTCAAAAAAGTCAGAAAATTAGCTGGATTTATCTGAACGTGTCAGTTTAGTTTTTTGTGATATTTATCTTCCATAACATGTTTTCTTTCAGATAATATTGATTTTGCTACATGTTGTGTATTTATGTCTGTAGATTCCTCCAAAATTCACCAGAAGTTATCATTAGATAATGCCTCATATCCATATTACATGTATATTTATATATATATTACATTACATATAAATACTTCTGTTAACGTCAGTAATCCGCTGGGGAAGTTAATCAAAAGTTTAAAATGTGCAGCTCACATTTATAAAATAATAGTTTTCTAAATGGAGTTTGGTCACTCAGCAGTCGATAACAGGCAAAAAGAGACCAAAAAGTGAGTAAAACTGATTAAAAACTGGCAAAAATCAACAGAAATACATCAATGATTTGTAAATGTAGTCTGGTTGAGTTAATGTTACGATGCTTCATGTTGTGTGAATACTGGAGGAGCAGCTAAGATGATCTTTGGAAGAGGAACCAGACTAAATGTTGATCCTTGTGAGTATTGATAAATAATGATCTTTTTTGTCACTCAGCGGAGTCGATAAAATGCAACAATAATGTGCAAAAACCATAAAAACTTAGAAAGAATTGTCAAAAAAGCCAGAAAAATGTTCAATAAAAGTGGTTGAAAATTCTGCATCTGCAAATTTCATGTAGCCATAAAAACAACGGAAAAAAACAATCTGTCTCTACTACACAATTTTATATTTTAATATTTTAAAATTAAATTTGGTTCATTTCTTTACTTTTGTTTTTGAATATTTATAAAGTATTCAGAGTAGAAGATAAGAAAATAAAAGATGCTGCCAGTGAAGGAACTAATTCAAACAACACAAAGTGACATAAAACAAACAGAAAAGTGATAAAAAAGCAAAAAAATCAACAGAAATACATCACTGATTTATGAATGGAGTCTGGTTGAGTTAATGTTACGATGCTTCATGTTGTGTGAATATTGGATATGAAAAGATAATCTTTGGAAGAGGAACCAGACTAAATGTTGAACCCTGTGAGTAACTGATATAAATCTAAAACATTCTGAACTTTAGTGAAAACGTGTCAGTTTAGTTTTTGTGATATTTATCTTCCATAACATGTCTTCTTTCAGACTAATGGAAAGAAAACATTGATTGTACTACACTTTGTGTATTTGTATCTGTAGATTCCTCCAAAATTCACCAGAAGTTATCATTAGATAATGCCTCATTTACATACTACATATATATATATATATATTATATTACATATATGAACATTTCCGGAAAACTGTAAATACAGAAAATACTTCTCTTAGCATCAGTAATCCACTGGGGAAGTTCATCAAAGGTTTAAAATATGCTGATAGCAGCTCACATTTAAAAATCGTAGTTTTCTAAATGAGGTTTGGTTCAGTTCGTCACTCAGCGGAGACTAAAAAGGCAAAAATCATGTCAAAAGTGACAAAAAGTGAAGAAACAGTGACCAAAAAGTGACAAAAATGACAAAATCAAAAAATACATCAATGATTTATAAAAGTAGTTTGGTTGAGTTAATGTTACGATGCTTCATGTTGTGTGAATACTGGAGCAGCAGATAAGATAATCTTTGGAAGAGGAACCAGACTAAATGTTGAACCCTGTGAGTAGAATATAAATCATTATAATACATATTTATATCAGAGTGACTTTACAGAGATTGACTGAATATTTCCAAAATAAAAGTAGCGGATAAAGAAGAGAAGTTAACAACAGCTGATAGTGATGGAAATGATTCAAGCAACAGAAACGTTAAGAAAAGCTCAAGAAAACGATAATAATGCTGCAAAAAAACGTCAAAGTCTAACGTTAAAACTATGTTTTTCTCAATGGAGTCTGGTGGAGTTAATGTTATGATGCTTCATGTTGTGTGACTTCGAGTCAAAAGATAATCTTTGGAAGAGGAACCAGACTAAATGTTGAACCCTGTGAGTAACTGATTTACATCTAAAATATAATCTGCAATTTTTAAAAAAAAATAAAAAAAAGTTTTAAGCGTTGATCTAGATGGAAAATCTGCAAAAAGTGACAAGAAAACAACAAACAATTAATAAAAATGACAAAAAATAGAATAAAAAGTGACAACAAATAATCAAAAAGCTACTTTTGCAGAATTCTGCGTCTGTAGGTTCGTGTGGACCTAAAAATGTTTTCGTTTTTTTTTTTAATATTATTTATTGACTGAATATTTATAAAAGCAGAGTAGTAGATAAGAAAAGTGAAATAAAAATATTCTGATGATGGAAATTATTCAAGTGACAACAACCTGCAAAAATACGACAAAAATGACCAAAAAAGAGACAAGAAAGTGAAAAAAAATGCAGTGATTTGTAAATGGAGTTAATGTTACGATGCTTCATGTTGTGTGAATGTTGGAGGAAATTATAAGATGATCTTTGGAAGAGGAACCAGAATAAATGTTGAACCCTGTGAGTAACTGATTTATTTTATAACTCAGAAAATAATCTGCTGATTGTTTTCTTTAAAGTTTTTATGAAAATCTGCAGAATTCAGCGTCTTACTGAGTTTCTGCTGCGCTGCAGATGTGTTAACTTTCTTAGTTTTTACCTGAAATGTTTGTCTAAAGTTAAAGAGATTGGCTTGAAAGTTAAAAAGTCGTAAAAGGGGAAAATGTAGGATAAAGTGACAAAAGTCATAACAAAAACAACCATGAAAACGGCAATAAAACAAGAGAAAAAACATGGAAGGGACGTCAGAAAACTGATAAAAAAGTCAGAAAATTACGCAAAAAATGCATAGTCTGGTTGAGTTAATGTTACGATGCTTCATGTTGTGTGAATACTGGAGGAGGATTTAAGATGATCTTTGGAAGAGGAACCAGACTAAATGTTGAACCCTGTGAGTAACTGATTTACATCATTAACATTATTTATATGAAGCATCTTATAAAACTAACTTTACTTGTGCTTCTGGAGAACTCAAAAGTGGAACAAAAGCAACTAAAATCATTTGGAAAAAAAATTGACAGAAAAACATAAAAAGTGACAAAAAGTCCAATAAATGACAGAAAAAATAACTAAAACGTCTGAAGAAAATGACGAAAACATCCAATCAAAACAATCAATATCTAGAAACTATGTTTTTCTAATTGCAGTTTGATTGAGTTCATATTTTTGGGACAGTCTTTGTCACCTTTCTGATATTTATTGAACCTTATGAGGGTTAAACATTATGATCATAAAAAAATTCCTAAAGGCCGATATTTTAAATAAGATCGGGGTCTTTATGTCTAAAATAACTTTCTTTCTGCATAGAGTCTGGTTGAGTTAATGTTACGATGCTTCATGTTGTGTGAATGCTGGAGGAGGATTTAAGATAATCTTTGGAAGAGGAACCAGACTAAATGTTGAACCCTGTGAGTATTAATATACAAACATTATTCATATTATATTTAATGAAAAGGGACAAATAACCTAAATTATTATAATTACCTAAATTAAGATTCAACACAAAAACACTTTGTTTAGTATCTTTACAGGAAACTTTAGACATTTTAGAAGTTTTAAATGTTAAAATTATGTTTTTCTGAATGGAGTTTGGTTGAGTTAATGTTACGATGCTTCATGTTGTGTGAATGATGGAGGAAAGATAATCTTTGGAAGAGGAACCAGACTATTCATTGCATCCTGTAAGTAACTGATATAAATCTAAAATATTATTAATATGAGGCTCATTAAATCTGCACAAACCAACAACACTGGGATCTAAAGTTTTAGTTTTTTGTATTATTTATAAAAAGTATCTTTAAAAACTCACCTTACAGTTTTGTTTGACTGAATATTTATAGAAACAGAATAAAAGATAAGAAAATAAAATGAAAAGATGCTGACAGTGATGGAAATGATTCAAGAGACAAAAAAAGCTGCACAAAAATGATTAAAAAAAATGCAACACAAAAGTGACAATAACTCAACAAAATACCGGCAAAAAACATGAATAAATGGATGAATAAAAAAAGGATTTTTTTTTTAAACGGCAACAAAACAACACAAAATACCCAAAAAGCGATAACAAAGTGACAACAAAAAGCAGAGAAACATTGAGAAAAAGTGACAAAAAAATGCACTGATTTGTGAATGGAGTCTGGTTGAGTTGAGTTAATGTTACAATGATTCATGTTGTGTGAATACTGGATATGATAAGATCATCTTTGGAGGAGGAATCAGACTTAACGTTGAGTCCTGTAAGTATCATAAACATAACTAGAAAATTCTGCAGAAATTTTAACAGTGTGCCTATTATTTGGTGCACATCCTAATAACAATACAACTAAAAATAATAAGTGTTAAGTGTTTTATTCTTTCAGAGATAGACGTTTTAAAATCTATTTAAGACCTTTCTGTTTCTTAGAAACAGCTATGATGTAGCTAGTGCTGAAACCAAAAAACATTTAAAAAACATACTTTTAGCGTGTATAGAGCCAACAGTGAAGAGTCTCATGATAGGTGTGTGTTTGTGTCAGAACTTGTTGCTATGGTTTTTTGGCGATTTTGTGAAAACCACGTGGAAAATCTCATTGAAAAGTCATAGCCCACCATTCCCGATCATTACACACGTTTTGATGTATTTTGTGTGCGTGTGTTGGCAACGCTCCGGGACTAGTAGCGGGACAAAAAACAGGCGGAATAATAATAATAAGTATGAGAAACCATAGTCATTGCGCGGATTGCTGCTATTGCAACATGTCAGTTTATTTTTTGTGATATTTCTCTTCCACAACATGTCTTCTTTCAGACTAATGGAAAGAAAACATTGGTTTCACTACAAGTTATGTATTTGTGTCTGTAGATTCCTCCAAAATTAACCAAAAATTATCATTAGATAATGCATCATTTAAATATTACATATATATATATTATATTACATATATGAACATTTCAGGAAAACTGTAAATACAGAAAATACTTCTCTTAACGTCAATAATCCGCTGGGGAAGTTTATCAAAGGTTTAAAATGTGAAGATCTAAAAAAAAAACTAAAAATTTTGGTTTTCAAAATGAGGTTTGGTTCAGGTCATCACTCAGTGGAGTCGAACTGTGACCAAAAATCAACCAAAATACATCAGTGATTTGTAAGTGTAGTTTGGTTGAGTTAATGTTACGATGCTTCATGTTGTGTGAATTCAGGATATAAGATGATCTTTGGAAGAGGAACCAGACTAAATTTTGAACCCTGTGAGTATTGATAAATAATAATCTTGTTCGTCACTCAGCGGAGTCAATAAAATACAACAATAATGTGCAAAAACCATAATAATGTAGAAAGAAGTGTCAAAAAAGCCAGAAAAATGTTCAATAAAAGTGATGGAAAATTGTGGAAAGTTCTGCAGGATTATGATTTCGTGTAGCCCTAAAAATGACAACAACTAAAAAACAATCACAATTTTATATTTTAGGATTTTAAAAAGAAATTTGGTTAATTTTATTACTTTTTGTTTTTTAAAATTCATAAAGTATTCAGAGTAGGAGATAATAAAATAAAAGATGCTGGCAGTGAAGGAACAAATTCAACAAAAATAAAACCCACAGAAAAGTGACAAAAAAGGGACAAAAAGGCAAAAAAGTCAACAAAATACATCAGTGATTTGTAAATGTAGTTGAGTTGAGTTAATGTTACAATGCTTCATGTTGTGTGAATACTGGAAGTCAAACTAAGATAATCTTTGGAAGAGGAACCAGACTAAATGTTGAACCCTGTAAGTAGAATATAAATCATTATAATACGTATTTATATCAGAGTGACTTTAACTTTATAGAGTTTGACTGAATATTTCAAAAATAAAAGTAGCAGATAAAAAGTATTAAGAAGTTAACAACTACTGATAGTGATGGAAATGATTCAAGCAACAAAAAACACATAAAAGTTGAAAAAAAGCAACAAAAAAGTGACAAAGTCTAATGTTAAAATGATCTTTTTCTCAATGGAGTTTGGTTGAGTTGAGTTAATGTTATGATGCTTCATGTTGTGTGAATGTTGGGAATAAGATCATCTTTGGAAGAGGAACCAGACTATTCATTGAATCCTGTAAGTAACTGATATAAATTTAAAATATTAATATGAGGCTCATTAAATCTGCACAAAATAAGATTCAGTGTTACATTGTTGGGGAAACACTTGAATCTGAAGTTTTAGTTTTTTATATCATTTAAAAAAAGCATCTTTAAAAATTAACTTCACAGCTTTTTGTTTGACTGAATATTCATAAAATCAGAGTAGAAGATAAGAAAAGAGAAATAAAAAGACGCTGACAGTGATGGAAATGATTCAAGCGACAAAAAACGACAAAAAATTAAAACTATAAAAAAGTGACTAAAAAGCAACTTCAAATGATGTTTTTTATGAATGGAGTTTGGCTGAGTTAATGTTACAATGCTTCATGTTGTGTGAATGTTGGAGGAAATACTAAGATGATCTTTGGAAGAGGAACCAGACTAAATGTTGAACCCTGTGAGTAACTGATTTACATCATTATTATTATTTATATGAAACATCTTATAAAAATAACTCCACTTCTGCTTTTAGAGAACTCAAAATGGAAAATTCAAGAAATACATAAAATGAAGTGACAGAAAAAAACTGACATAAAACTGACATGAAACTGACCAAAAAGTGACAAAAAAGTGACAAAAATCAACAGAAACACATCAGTGATTTGTAAATGTAGTCTGGTCACTTATGAATGTAGTCATAAGTGAGTTAATGTTACGATGCTTCATGTTGTGTGAATACTGGAACTAAGATGATCTTTGGAAGAGGAACCAGACTAAATGTTGAACCCTGTGAGTAGAATATAAATCATTATAATTTATATCAGAGTGACTTTACAGAGATTGACTGAATATTTCCAAAAATCAAAAGTAAAAGATAAAAAAGAGAAATTAATAACAGCTGACAGTGATGGAAATGATTCAAGCAACAGAAAACACATAAACGTTTAAAAAAGCAACAAAAACGCAACAAAAAGTGTCAAAGTATAATGTTAAAACTGTGTTTTTCTCAATGGAGTTTGGTGGAGTTTGTGTTATGATGCTTCATGTTGTGTGAATGTTGGGAATAAGATAATCTTTGGAAGAGGAACCAGACTATTCATTGAATCCTGTAAGTACATGATATAAATCTAAAATATTATTAACATGAGGCTCAATAAATCTGCACAAACCAAGAACACTTGGATCTAAAAATTTAGTTTTTGTATTATTTATAAAAAGCATCTTTATAAACTAGCAGTTTCATGTTTGACTGAATATTAATAAAACCAGAATAGAAGATAAGAAAAGAGTAATAAAAAGATGCTGTCAGCGATGGAAATGATTCAAGACACAACAAAGCTGCAAAAAAGAAAAAGAAAAATATGAAAAAAGTGACAAAGTCTCTAATGTTAAAACAATGTTTTTCTGAATGTAGTTTGTCTCTGAGTTAATGTTACGATGCTTCATGTTGTGTGAATACTGGATATAAGATAATCTTTGGAAGAGGAACCAGACTAAATGTTGAACCCTGTGAGTAACTGATTTATTACCCAGAAACCCCAAAATATAACCTGTAGATTATTTAAAGGTTTTCAACATTGATCCAGAATGAAAATCTGCAGAATTTAGTGTTTCTGTGTTTCTGCTTCAGGTGAAGATGCGTTAATGTTCAGTTAAACTCTAAATTTGAAATGTTCCTTTAAAGTTAAAGCGCTAAGCTTTAAAGCAAAAAAACATCTTAAAATGATGTTTTTATGAATGGAGTTTGGTTGAGTTAATGTTAGGATGCTTCATGTTGTGTGAATACTGGAGGATATAATAAGATAATCTTTGGAAGAGGAACCAGACTAAATGTTGAACCCTGTGAGTAAATCATAAGCAATATACATATAGAAACATATTTTACTGGAAAACAAACAAACCAGACAGGAAAATAAAGAAAGAAAGAAAGTGTGATGTCTAAAGTTAAAGAGCTCAGTTTGAAAGATAGAAACGTTGAAAAAACAACAAAAGTTTGACAAAAGTTACAAAAAAGTTCAAAAAGCGACATTTTTCTTCATGAAGTTAATGTTACGATGCTTCATGTTGTGTGAATATTGGATATGCAAAAGATAATCTTTGGAAGAGGAACCAGACTAAATGTTGAACCCTGTAAGTAGAATATAAATCATTATAATACATATTTATATCAGAGGGACTTTACAGAGATTGACTGAATATTTCCAAAATAAAAGTAGTGGATAAAAAAGAGAAGTTAACAACAGCTGACAGTGATGGAAATGATTCAAGTGATAGAAACGTCAAGAAAAGCTCAAGAAAACGAAAATAATGCTGCAAAAAAACGTCAAAGTCTAACGTTAAAACTATGTTTTTCTGAATGGAGTCTGGTTGAGTTAATGTTACGATGCTTCATGTTGTGTGACTACGAATCAACAAAAGATGATCTTTGGAAGAGGAACCAGACTAAATGTTGAACCTTGTAAGTAATTAACTTTCTTTTTTAGTTTGGGCAACAAAAACTCAACTTGGTTTTATGTCTAATTTAAGAATTCAAAATGGAAATGATGTTTTCTGAATGTAAAAAAAGTTAATGTTAAATGCTTCAAATGTGAAAATGAATTTTTTAAAAACATTTTTATATGAAGAATCTTTAAGATCTAAGTCCACTTGTGCTGGTTAGAGAAGACAAAAGTGAACTGATTCAAGTGACCAAAAGGTGACGTAAAAAAGACCAAAAAGTGACATAAAAGTGACAAAACAATTAAAAAAGTGATGAAAAGGCGACAAAAAATCAACAGAAAAACATCAGTGATTTGTAAATGTAGTTTGGTTGAGTTAATGTTACGATGCTTCATGTTGTGTGACTACGAGTCAAGCTAAGATAATCTTTGGAAGAGGAACCAGACTAAATGTTGAACCCTGTGAGTAACTGATTTACATCATTAACATTATTTATATGAAGCATCTTTAAGATTTAACTCAACTTGTGCTATTTAGAGAAGACAAAAGTGGAAATGATTCAAGCAACAAAAAAGTGACATAAAACCGACCAAAAAGTGGCATAAAACCATCAAAAAAGTGACAATAAAAGTGAAATTAAAGTGAAATAAAACTGACATAAAACCGACCAAAAACTAACCAAAAAGAGACAAAACAATAAAAAACTGATGAAAAGGTGACAAAAAATCAACAAAAATACATCAGTCATTTCTAAGTGAAGTCTGGTGGAGTTAATGTTACGATGCTTCATGTTGTGTGAATGTTGGGAATACTAAGATGATCTTTGGAAGAGGAACCAGACTAAATGTTGAACCCTGTGAGTAACTGATTTACATCATTAACTTTGTTTATATGAAGCATCTTCAAGCATTAACTCACTTGTATATTTAGAGAACACAAAAGATTCAAGCAAAAAAAACATAAAAGGGACATTACACTGACCAAAAAGTGCTTTTGACATAAAAGACGAAAAAAAAAAAGTGACAAAAGTGATAAAACCAACAAAAAGGTGATTAAAAAAGCTGACAAAAACGAAAAATGACAAAAATGTGAAAAAAAGTGACATTAAAAAACAACTTTGACAAAAAAGTGACATAAAACTGAAAGAGTGACAAAAAAGTGAAAAAACGACAAAAAATCAACAGAAAAACATCAGTTTTTCTAAATGAAGTTTGGTTGAGTTAATGTTACATGCTTCATGTTGTGTGAATGTTGGAGGAGCAGCTAAGATGATCTTTGGAAGAGGAACCAGACTAAATGTTGAACCCTGTGAGTAACTGATTTACATCATTAACTTTGTTTATATGAAGCATCTTCAAGCATTAACTCCACTTGTGATATTTAGAGAACACAAAAGATTCAAGCAACAAAAAAAGACATAAAAGGGACATTACACTGACCAAAAAGTGAACAAAAAGTGACATAAAACTGACGAAAAAGTGGCAAAAAAGTGACAAAAAGTGACATAAAACCAACAAAAAGGTGACTAAAAAGTGACAAAAAACGACATAAAACCGACAAAAATGTGACAAAAAAGTGACATTAAACCTACAAAAAAGTGACAAAAAAGTGACACAAAACTGACCAAAGAGTGACAAAAAAGTGAAGAAAAGGCGACAAAAAATCAACAGAAAAACATCAGTGATTTGTAAATGTAGTCTGGTTGAGTTAATGTTACGATGCTTCATGTTGTGTGAATGTTGGAGGAGCAGCTAAGATGATCTTTGGAAGAGGAACCAGACTAAATGTTGAACCCTGTGAGTAACTGATTTACATCATTAACATTATTTATATGAAGCAACTTTAAGAACTAATTCCACTTCTGCTTTTAGAGAACACAAAAGTGGAAATGATTCAAGCAACAAAAAAGTGACAAAACCTACCAACAAGTGGCAAAAAAGTGACGTAAAACTGACAAAAAAGTAACAAAAAGAGACAAAACAATAAAAATGATGAAAAGGCGACAAGAAATCAACAGAAATACATCAATGATTTATAAATGGAGTCTGGTTGAGTTAATGTTACGATGCTTTGAGTTGTGTGAATGCTGGAGCAGCAACTAAGATGATCTTTGGAAGAGGAACCAGACTAACTGTTGAACCCTGTGAGTAAATCATAAATAATAAACACATAGAAACGTATTTTACTGGAAAACAAACAAACCAGACAGGAAGATAAAAGACAAAGAAAGAAAGTGTGATGTCTAAAGTTAAAGAGCTCAATTTGAAAGATGAAAACGTTGAAAAATCAACAAAAACCTTTGAAAAGCGACAAAAAGTTTGACAACAGTGACAAAAACTTTCAAAAAGGGACATTTTTCTGCATAAAGTTAATGTTACGATGCTTCATGTTGTGTGACTACGAATCAGAAGATGATCTTTGGAGCAGGAACCAGACTAACTGTTGAACCCTGTGAGTAACTGATTTACATTATTAACGTTATTTATATGAAGCATCTTGAAGAACTAACTCCACTTCTGCTTTTAGAGAACACAAAAGTGGAAATGATTCAAGCAACAAAAAAACGACCAAAAAGTGACATAAGAGACATAAAACTGACCAAAAAGTGTCATAAAACCAACCAAAAAGTTGCAAAAAAGAGACAAAACAATAAAAAAGTGACAAAAAGGAGACAAAAAATCAACAAAAATACATCAGTGATTTGTAAATATAGTTGGGTTAATGTTACAATGCTTCATGTTGTGTGAATTCAGGATATAAGATAATCTTTGGGAGAGGAACCAGACTAAATGTTGAACCCTGTGAGTATTGATAAATAATAATCTTGTTCGTCACTCAGCGGAGTCAATAAACAATAATGTGAAAAAGCAATTAAAAACTAGAAAGAAGTGTCAATAAAATGTCAGAAAGATTTTCAATAAAAGTGATGAAAAATAGTGGAAAAAAATGGTGGAAAATTCTGCAGAATTCTGCATCTGCAAATTTCATATAGCCCTAAAAAACAAAAAACAATCTGTGTCTGCTACACAATTTTACATTTTAAGATTTTACTTTACTTTTTTTTTTTAATATTCATAAAGTATTCAGAGTAGGAGATAAGAAAAGACAAATTAAAGATGCTGGCAGTGAAGGAAATGATTATATATATTTACTTTTATACTTTTATATTGATTATAAATGAATGAAGTGTCTTTAAAAGCTACTTTACAGGCAAACATTGACCACAGTAATCAACACTAAACCACTTTAATATGACATATATGTTAAGATAAGATTCATTTATCCCCAAAACAACCTAAATTAATACAGATATGTTACATTTGTATGTTGATCACAGTTCACAGAAACTGTAATATTGCAGGAAACGTTAAAAGACAAAAATGACAAAAAGCATAACAAATGTCAAAAGCAGCAACGGTCAGAAAGATATGTGCCAACTGAAAAAGCATGATTACAATATTTAATTTCAGACAATTATCTACTCTTGTAAGCATATATTAAGACTAACTAAAGACTCATTTCTTGTTAAAATTGGACGGCTATGAGGTAAACCGACAAAATCGCAAAGTTGTAAAGATACAAAGTCTGAGTCAATGTTTATGTTGATCACAGATCTGTGATTAATTCTTATTAAGTTCATGTTAATGTCAGATTTCCCGGTTTCTGAATAAGTGAAGTGAGTTTGTGTAACAGTGTTTTGTGTTGTGTGAATACTGGAACTTACAAACTGATCTTTGGTTCGGGGATCAGACTGAACGTTGAGGCCAGTAAGTCAAGTTTTTTTTTTTTTTGAAAAGAAATCACTTTTCCACATCTCCAAATGTTTTCTCACATACACAAAAACTGAAGAGCAGCATATCTCCACATGTAAATGGGTGAATTAAGAGTTTATTCCAACCAGACCAGAGTGGTGATTGGTGGAACAGTGGAAACATGAACCAAGACGGCTTTTGGTAGTTTTATTTAGTTTCTGTCCACTTTGAATGAAGTGAGTTTTACGATGATAAAAGTATTGATTATTTACATGGAGTCTGGTGGAGATATGCTGCTCTATACATGCTAAAAGTAGTGATTATTTACATGGAGTCTGGTGGAGATATGCTGCTCTATACACGCTAAAAGTAGTGATTATTTACATGGAGTCTGGTGGAGATATGCTGCTCTATACACGCTAAAAGTAGTGATTATTAACATAGTCTGGTGGAGATATGCTGCTCTATCTGCTAAAAGTAGTGATTATTAACATGGAGATGGTGGGTTGGTGATTTCTGTTTCATGTTAAACTAAAAGGATCTTACTCTTTAACTAAAAGCTCTATCTCTGTAGGGATCCATCCCAAAATGTTGCCAGACACTTAGAATAATAATCTGAGACTGTCTGCAGCAACAACACAACTTTCAGTGGATGCTGACTGGACCAATGTTAAAGATAGTTGATCCCATCAGTCACTTAGACACAAAAACATGAGATAATAGGGTCCAGGTTGTGAAATAACACAAAGTTACCCTTTAACTGTGAGTTGTTGCAGAGGTGGCAATAAAAAAAAAAATACACCAACATGTCACATTTAAAAAATATTAAGTCCAAATCCTACCAAGCCAAATACAAATGTACTGTTTCTGTTTTTAACTTTTATATTTAGTCATCTATAATGAGTGATGTTCATGAAAGGAATAGGTCTTGTAGTTATTGTCCCAATCACATCTGCTGTGTGACTCTTTCTGGGAACAACAAAATCAGTTTTGGCAAAGGAACTAAACTAACTGTAGAGAACAGTGAGTATGAAGATTATAATTTTAATGCTTTCTGTTTCTGTCAAATCTACAGTTTCCATAACATAACTCTACATGACTTAGTTCAGTTATTTTCACAAACTATGAAGTATAAAGAAAAGTAATTACAAAGGAAAAAGACACCTCTGCTACACTTATACTAAAGAAAAAAACACTAAAACATCCTCCACAAAAGTAAAACCTAACAAAATAACAGACAAACAGGTCCAACAACCCATATATACATATATATATATATATATATATATATATATATATATATCTGATATATATATATAAATATTTGTGTGTATATAGTGTAATGTTATATACTGTATATGTATATATATTTTTATATGTAAAGTTATTGTAAGTAATCAAAATCTATTAAATTAATAATTTTAGAGCAGTAACTCTGTGTGACTCAGACTGGAACGTTTTTATTTTTGGTGAAGGAACCCAGTTATCTGTGGACTCCAGTGAGTATAATGTCATATTTTTAAAGTATCTCTACAGTTCATCTATTAACAAATATTCGTCTTTATCTCAATTTCAACAACAGCTGAATAACATCTATGTTTAGGGAATGCAAAGTCTCTACTAGAACACTATTAAACATGGAAGTGGGGTTAGTTTTTTGTCATAAGGTTATAATTCACTTGTTAAAAATCCACTATGGAAACAACATAAGTGTCATATCCAGAATAATGTTCTGAATTGATTCAGGAATACATGTTTATCACAGGAAATAAGGTAAGGACGTTGATTTCAGGTAGAAAACATGGAACTTGTTCCATTTTTCTTCTTGTAAAAATTTTAAATGGGTCAATTTGACCAGAATACCAAACGAGGGTTTAACCTTTCCCCTCTAACATTTCAACAACATCTTTAATTAGAGCCTGAAATTCATTTAATGTAATGCAGTTATAGTTTTTTTGAATAATCACTGATCTGTGATCTATGATTTGAGTTGTGTAAGTGGCTGATAGTTATTGTTCAGATCAATCTGTTAGTGTGACTACGTCTGGAAACTGGAAGATCATTTTTGGAAAAGGGATGAAACTAACTGTAGAGAGCTGTGAGTATTCACAATACAAATCTTTTAAATGAAAAATTATTCTATGTGCGCCATGTTGCCATTTGTTCGGAGTTAACGAGATTATTTCCTGAATTATGGAAAAAATTATTTCATTTTTTTGGGCCCTTTAGAAAACCATCCCAAAGTTAATGTCTCCAGTAGGTTTATAATTCAACAATAACTCAAAAGAAGAACAAATAATTACACTTTCATCCAAATTTCGTGTCTAAAACTCTAATAATTTGCAGATGATGCAGTTCAATTTGTTGCAGCTTCACGACTGTGAAAATTATGCTTTAAATTAAGTTTTTGAAGGAAGGTTTAACCTGTTTTTGTTGTTATATAATGTACATCATCAGGGATGGCATGGAGATGGTTTTGGGGTTATCAGTTGTTGTTATTGATTGATTACTGTTATTGATTATTGTTCTGTTGGGTCAGTGAAATGAGTCACATTTGAGCCTTTTTCCTGCACTTGTTTTAAATATTAGCATTGGCTGATTTTCATAAAAGATCCTGAAGGAAACCGTGTTATAAGATCTGCTGGATGTAGTAAGCTGCTGCTTGGTAGCTGTTGTCTTGTGGGTTTGCGTTGCTGTGTGTGTCGCAGTGTGACTGGCTCTTTTGGGAAACTCGTCTTCGGTTCAGGCACAAAACTCACGGTTGACTCAAGTAAGTTAACCTCATACTGAATATCTCATTTTTAGTGCTTTTATTGCTGAAATATAAACTTTAAATTTCACATATATGCAGGAAGACAAACCACGTTATCAAAAAAAAAGCTTACAAGGCTTCTTCTACGATGTCTGTATGGATATAATATGTTCAATATTCACTTGATAACTTCGCCTTCTTATCACTTTGAGAAATTGCTCTTTTGGTAAAACAAATGTGTAACTCTGTTTACACTAATTTGATTTATATATAAAATGCTGTCACCCCACGCTGACATTTCAGACACATTGATAGTTAATGCCAGGGGAAATTCTGCTCAGCTAATGTAATGATCGGAGTAAGATGATCAGGTGACTGTCGAGCCCCAATCAGTTAAACAATGCCCAATTTGGCTCAGAGCCGATACTTTATAAACAATCGTGAAAGAAAAGGCGCAAAAACGGGACAAAACCATCTTAGAAAAGGACAAAAACTTCTTGGAAAGTGACAAAAACATCATAGAAAGGACACAAACGTCATAGAAAGCAATAAAAACATTGTTTACTCAATTACTTTGCCTTCGTCATACTGTGATGAATCTCTCTTTTAGTACAACAAATTTGTTGTACCTTTAATTTGATTTATATGGTAGTAATTGATTTGTGTAGCTTGGTTTAAGTAGGAGCAGTTGTTGTTAAAGTCCTCTCCACTGTGAGAGACTGGATCAGGAAAATTTAAGCTGCTTTTTGGAGAAGGAACCAGACTGACTGTAGAAACCTGTAAGTGTCAATAACTCGCGTAATTAAAACTAAATTAAGACAAATGCGTTAGTTCTGAGCATCAAGACCGGATTTCCTGTAATTAGGAAAGAGATTTTATTTGTAAATTTCAGAACCGATGTGCAAAATACGTTCAATGTTTTTACATCTTAATCATTCATTTGCTTTAGTTTGTATTAAGTTGTGTAATTAGAGTTAATTGTAATTAGAGTTAAATGTAATTAGAGTTCATTGAAGCAGAAGCCCTTCTCGTTAAGCTCAGATTAGCTGTGTGACACGATCAGGAAACCTGAAACTGTTTTTTGGAGAAGGAACCAGACTAACTGTAGAAACCGGTGAGTAGGAATAATTCATTTCTCTTGATTTTTAATTCACTTTATTTTGTATTTTTAGTCTCACAGCAAACGTTTATTTTACGTAATTCATTTTATTTTATTAGAGTGCAAACACACTTCACAAAAATGTTTTAAATTCAGGTAAAGGTACTCAGTAAAAACTGGTTTTCCATTTTAGTTTCCATTAAATTTGATCCTCGGTGGATTTAAAGGTCTTTATTGGGTAATGTAAACTACTTTCATACAATCCAAAGATTCTCTAAATGCTTTTTGTTGCACATTTAACCCTATTTACACCCAATGGCCGCCAATTATGTCTAAAATACAAATTTAATCCGAGTGTGTGCAGATGAGGGGTCGCTGTAGTTAATGCTCTGAGCAGAAACCCTGTGTGACAGGCTCTGGGGGGGCAGCCTGGAAAATACTGTTTGGGGAAGGAGTAAAACTATCTGTCGAGGCCAGTAAGTATCATAACACTTTAATATTTTATTATTAGCTCTTTATTATAACATATGGTGAAAGTCAGATTGTTGGAACAGCCTATTAAATATATCTCAGCCTATTAAATATTAATGTTTTCATGGTGAAAGGTAAAGATCTTTTCTTGACAGACATAATAATATTTATATAATAATAATAATAATATAATAATAATAATAATATAATGCATAATAATATTTACCTTTAACACAAATATTGGGATCAGAAAAAGGAATTTTACATTTCTCAAAATTGCGAACATTTTTCATTTTCATTTTATTTAGTTAGAACAAATTTAAAATGTATGTATATGTACACACATACATACAGTCCATACATACATACATACATACATATACACATATATACAGTACATATACATCTTAAGTCAGACACATGCAATACATTTACACTGTTATATACTATATACTGTTATATACTATAGTATATAACAGCCCTGGTTAAAAAACATATGCAATATATATATATCTATATATATATATATATATATATACTGTGACCCCAAACTTTATACTATTTAACAGAAAATATTGTTATTAAATGTGAACATACATAACAACCAGGGTTTTACATATTTTAAGTCAACTAAGAAATAATTTCCTTAAAATAACAGAAAAGCTTCTGGCCACCCATTACCTGGACTTTTTATGCATAATTAAAAGATGAAAATAATGTGTAGCTTCAGTTATAAAAACAGAACGTTGGAAAAAAACTTGAAAAAACGTCAAAAAATCATCAGAATTTCTTTTATGACATGAAAAAAAATTAAAAATGTCAGAACTTCATCACCAGAGGACTTTTTTATACACATACATTTATATATTTTAGTACCTTTTATGTTTCAATGTTTTATCCCAATTCCAGTTGAGTTAACTCCCAGAAGATCGTGAGTTAATATAAATATAAATAACATATTGGTTGTAGGTGTAGGTTTCTGTGCTGAGAGTTGTCGGAGTGTGACTGGCTCTGGAGTTACTAAACTCATCTTTGGCTCGGGTACTACTCTGACAGTACACTCCAGTAAGTACTTTAATACACAGCATCTCTTTTTTAATTTGGCATTAAGCGTCTGTGTGTATTTATGTGAACTTTTATACAGACTTATGTGGACACATAAATACAAATTCCCAATAGCACAATGTGTTTTTGGACATAGGTGAAAACATACAGAATATAACTCAGGGTGCATGAGGGTGATGGGGGGGGATGAGAGGATAAATGATAATGGACACTCCTCTAATTCATGGGAAGATGCACATCTGCTAATTAACATCTACAGCAACAACACAAATCTGTAAAAACATCTAAATATTCCATTTGAGTTGGCATATATATATATATATAATATTTCCCCTTTTGGAATTCTTTGCAGTGACAAATTAACATTTACAGCAAATAAATATATATACAAAATATACTAAATATAAAATATATATAAAAAATAACATTTAAAGCAAAATATGATTTGAAAAATTATAAATAATAAGCAGGATTTCTTGCCTTAGTTTTTGTCACCAGACGAGTGGCAGTGTGAATAATCAGGGGATAAATAAGCTTTATTTCAGCAGTGGCACCAGACTGACTGTTGACTCTGGTAAGATTCATATATTCATGATTTAATATTTACAAATGTTTTGATACAGAGTTTTAATTGTTGTTTTTTTAGATAAGATGTGTAACATACTGCATGGCTGCACTAAATATCCTTCATTTATTCTAAATGCATTCTACGCTTTATTCACAAAACATTTTAGCCAATATATGTAGATATACATTCATATTTAATTACATATGTGGCCTAGAATACAATAAAACACAACATTAGGCAAGTGGAAAAACTGGGTTAGTCTATTATTTGTACTATTATTTATTAGGTTCCTATATATGAAGTACTATTTATTAGCTTCCTAGGTATTAGGTTCCTAGGTGTTGAGTATTAAGTATTAGGTTCCTAGGTATGAAGTATTATTTATTAGGTTGCTAGGTATTGAGTATTAAGTATTAGTTTCTAGGTATTAAGAGGGTGATTGCTATTGCACATTGGCCTATTGCACAAGTTAATAACATACTGGTATATATTACACAGTGCCCCATTTTATTAGTTGCTTTATTGGACGGATTATCCCTTTAAAGTGATCTAGAAATGACTCTGGAGACTACAGGGTCCAGGTCTGGGTTTCTGTGTTAGGATTTCTCAGAGTGTGACAAACTCTGCAGCATCCAAACTCATCTTTGGGTCTGGCATCACACTCACAGTCGTCTCCAGTAAGTAAAACGAGACATATTATAAAATCTATGTCTGGAGTTGTACTGACATCCAGTTCTTTCATTCTAATTTCTCAGACACAGGATTAATAAAGTATGATGATTAGCCTCTGTGCATCTTTTCTTACTCACACGTATGACATTTGTTTAGCTGGATGTCATTTTTCTAGAAATATCTGCAGGAATTAAGAATCAAATGATGTTAGTTAGTGTAATGGTTTCACCTCACATCATAATTTGCAAATATAAATGTCTATTTAGCTGTAATTAGTGTATCTTGGTAATGAAAGAGTCCACGTAGTTATTGTTGAGGTCAGGTCGTCTGTGTGACTGCCGGAGGAGACAGGAGGCTTATTTTGGGAAAAGGGACCAGACTAAGAGTAGAAAGCAGTGAGTATTACATACAGTATTATATAGAATTACATACAGTATTACATAGCCATTACATACAGTATTACATAGCATTACATACAGTATTAAATAGCCATTACATACAGTATTAAATAGCCATTACATACTTTACAATATTACATATCTGATTTATTTGAAGCATTACTTTAAAAAGCTCTTTTTACAATTCATGTGATTATGGAACAGTAGAAGCCACATAAAGGAAAATGTGAATTCAACATGCACTTAAAAGCCATTAATATGTGTAACAGAACCCTGTAATCATACAGTTATGTAGAGTCCGTCAGTAAAAATACAAACTAAGTGTCACACACACACAAATGTACAAAAAAGTGGGAAAAACGTTTTAATAACACGGGAAAAAGTCAATTAAAGCAATCAAAACAGCAAAAAAAAAGTGTATTAAGAAAAGGTAGAAGTTTCTCAGAGAACTTCTGCT
The DNA here is from genome assembly GCA_026937815.1 of Etheostoma perlongum. Classification (NCBI taxonomy): domain Eukaryota; kingdom Metazoa; phylum Chordata; class Actinopteri; order Perciformes; family Percidae; genus Etheostoma; species Etheostoma perlongum. The sequence goes on along the minus strand of CM049382.1, from coordinate 198,671 downwards.
GTAAATTGTTTATACATAGGAAGCAAAAGCAACCCTCACATGTTTTATAATATGCCAAATTAAAATTACACTAAGATCTGTTAGTTTAAAGGACTTTTTACTTATACCTCCCTGTTGAAAAGGCAGATATTAAAGAGACATTTCTGGGTTTTATTCATCGATATTAGATCATTTTAATTGGAGAATCCATAATTTTAACCCAGCTTTACTCCAGAGCAACTAACTTTATGATTACGTTACAAAATAATAGTAATTTAAAGTATATATATAACGCAGTCTGATGGTTTGTTGCCTTTTTTTGGTTTTAATGTGGTGAAAACTCTTGTGGAGAAAACTCTGCTCACCTCAGAGTTGATGGGAGTTTTATGTAGCTGGACTCTTACTGTGTGAATGGCTTCGGCAACAAGATCATCTTTGGTTCTGGCACAAAACTCACCGTTGAGTTAAGTAAGTTTCTTTATTCTGTTCATTTAACTCTGATTTGGTTCTACACCAACAACTTTAGGACGGTACACTCCCTTCCACGCCTGGAATCGGGACATTTTAGTCATATGTGTACATGTGACTACATATACATATACATATAGCAGTTGTTATTTTCAAAAATACAAAAAAACTTACAAAGACATAAATAAAAGTCCATCCACTAACAAACTAAAGAAAACCCTACTCAAATAAAAGTATATTTAAAAAAAATACAATACAGGTTGTCTTGGTGACCAGTGGCATATCAACTCAAATTAGATCTGCAATATGACTTGGCAAGGTATCCATACAGGGATGTTATGTATATTAATAAGAGTTTATGTGATCCTTTCAAAGGGAATCCATGAATCCGACTTCCAACTTTTGTAAGAAACATCTTTAGGAAGTTTCTCAAATTTGCTTTAATGGTTGTAACATCCCAACATGGTTGTTCTCATCTTTAAATGGAAATCCTTTCAAACTAAATGAAAATTTTCCCGTCTTTTAAAGTCTTGATGAGGAAATAGTTGCTGTGGTTGATCTCACGGTTTATGCGCCTGGCGTTCTTGTTGTGTGACTAACTTTGGAAACTCCAAACTCGTCTTTGGTTCTGGGATGAAACTCAAAGTTGAATCAAGTAGGTTATTTAATTAGTTTGCAAGAAATGATGGTTGATGTAAAGTAACTTTCCACACTCAGCTGTGTGTTATCGTTATAATTTAATTTCTAAAAAACTTGCTGTTGTTTGCGCATCTCTTGAATATTTGAGTTAGTGGTACTCATGTGTAATCTCAATGACTTTCAGCCAGTGAAGTTAATTATCCATAAACATTGGAGACTATATGAATTCTTTAAAAGCCACGAGGAGCTGAGTAGGGAAGCTAAACCCAAGACGCGCTTGCTGTTTTGATCCAATGACTTTGGTTTTGTAGATTTATTTTGAAGGCTGCGTACCCAACAATCTCCATAACAGTTTTACGTACTAAAGAATAAAATGGCGTATGAATTAGGGCTGCACGATATGAATGGAATATGTGATAATGTTGATAACAATATAGCGATAAAGTGATTTATTAGTGTTCTCAGTGTTCTGCTATTACACAACAAACTGCTGGTTGAGCTAAAAACGAATGAAAGGGAATCATTTCTCTTTAACTGGACAGATTCAACGTTGAACGTGCCTTTTTCTGCTGATATTTAGTTTCAACTAACACAAAAAATCTCTGAGTGTCTTCTGCGATGTCTTCATTGCGCCAGTTGATATCTCGATGATGATAAAGATGTACTGTGCAGCCTTAGAACCAATAGTGTCCCAAGGTCGTCATTAACCCTCGGGTCTGATCTGACCCTTTAAAATATGTCTATATCTGAAATATGAGTTTCTTTTTAACCAAATCACCATAAAATGGAGTGGATTCATTTCAGTGCTCTTTATAAATACAACCCATCACTTTCATTCCTCTGATCTTAACTATTAGTCAAAATAATTCATAATTTCTGCTTTTTTAACTCAAATATTAGGTATAATTCTATATAAATGAGCGTTATTGACCATGAATTCCAAAAGTAGTGTAAAACTAGTAAGTTGGTGGTAGTGAAAACTAAAAAAAGTCTGAAAAAGGGACAAAAAATGTTGTCAGTTTTTTAACCCGGGAGGACAACACAAGGGTTAAAAACAGCAAAAATAAGACTGTCCCCGTCAACCCTTTGGTTTCTTTGAATCAATGAATTGATACTATATATAAAATTGAATTGAAATTTAATTGGTTTCTTTGCTAAATAACGTAAGTGACCAAAACAGATTGAACAATAAAAGTCGTTGCCTGGCTCTTAATGTGGAGACGCCTTCGTTGGTCTCGGGGGTTTACGTGGTCGGGTTTCTTATTGTGTGACTGGAAACTCCAACACTAAGCTCCTCTTTGGGTCTGGCACCAACGTTATAATTGGATCAGGTACGATGCTTTCTTCCTTTGTAACAAATAATAGTTGATTTAATATGACTCAGCTTTTTATACCTGGTTCTACAGTTTATGAAATGTTCACGAGCAGATTCATAATAAATATCAGCCTGTGTAGTTGTGCGCCAAACTAAAAAGATAGAAACTTGTTTTTCAAACTGCAATCATACGCGACACTCAAAGCAGAATTTTGCAGATTTGGCAAATGAAAAAAAGGGACAAAAATGTAAGAAAAAGTTAAAAACATTGATAAAAAGCGTCAACAAAAGTGTTGAGTTTCAGGAAGACAACACAAGGGTTAACTGAATAAAGTAACACGACTTTTCTCTGATCAGATAATTGTATTTGTAGGTTTTCTCTTTAAGATTCCTGAGTGCTATTCATTTATTATCTACACTAGCTTTTCCAATGTTTTAGACAGATATGTAATAATAATGTTTCTATCAGAAGAAACTCACTAAAAAGCCCATTATCTAATGCTGACCAGATGTGTTTCAGGCAAATGTCTGTTCTTTACTGTTCTTTATTGTTTCTGTTCTAATAACAAGGGTCCAACATAATGTGAAATTGCATTTTTTATTGAAAAAAAACACATTTTCTTGAGGAAAAATCCCTAAACCACCCACCAAATAAGTGCACCAGAGGCGTCCACGAAGCTAGAGACAACACTGCTGTTAAAAAGAACAATCTAACATCTCCTGATTGAAAAAGACTAAATGTAATTACAATAACACAAACGAGAGAGTGCACCTTTCATATCTGAGTATCTATAACTCGTAGCTAGAAAATACCAAAAAGCCAAAGCTGGAGCTCGGGTTTTTGTCTCGTAGCTGAGAACTGTGTGACTGACTCTGGACTCAGAAAGCTTTACTTTGGAAGAGGAACCAAATTAGTTATCGAACCCAGTGAGTCAAAAACCTTTATTTATCTATAATATAATCTATATATTTATCTTATATAGCTTATTATTCTTAGAAGCCTATCATCATATCTTATTGGGGTAAATAGAAGCCTATCATCATATCTTATTGGGGTAAAAAGAAGCCTATCATCATATCTTATTGGGGTATAAAGAAGCCTATTATCATATCTTATTGGGGTAAATAGAAGCCTATCATCATATCTTATTGGGGTATAAAGAAGCCTATCATCATATCTTATTGGGGTAAAAAGAAGCCTATCATCATATCTTATTGGGGTAAAAAGAAGCCTATCATCATATCTTATTGGGGTAAAAAGAAGCCTATCATCATATCTTATTGGGGTAAAAAGAAGCCTATCATCAGCATACGAGTTCTCCAAAGTTTTCATTATGCGTTTCTGAAGCAAAACCACAAATTTACCAAAATTAAATACATAAAAAACGTGTAGTTGTGAAGTATAAGAGTTTGTAAAGGAGGTTCTGAGTTATAGATTAGCCTTCCTGAGCTGTGTGACTGCGAGCGGTTTCCAAAAACTCCAGTTTGGATCAGGAATAAAACTCCTCGTCCACGGCTGTGAGTAAAATCAGTTTTTATTCATTTTGTCCTTTAAATCTTATGAGAACAAGAAGTTTCATCATATGAAGCTTTCAGTTTATCTTGTAGAAAAATCCGAAAAAAGACATATCATTACATGTGCATCAGTCCTTTTTATATGTGAATATTAACAAATACACATGTTCATCAGCTCTTATTATATGTGGAAATAACAAATATACATGTTCATCAGCACTTATTATATGTGAACATTAACAAATACACATGTTCATCAGGTTCACATTTTCAAATTTGAACATGAATCTACAAAAAGATCACATTTCACTATCAAAACATAACCAACAAATCTACAATTCTTCCAACAGAACTGATTCAACACTTATTCATTTCACTTTCATGTAAAGACATGAGGAAAAAATCATGTAAATTGTATTTATTTTTCATTGAAATTATAAATTTAGCTGCTCAGTGGGTTATTCAACAAGAATTTTATGCATCCGTTTGTAAAAAAGACACAAATCTTACCCCTAATTCATATAAAAACAACATGTAAGGTAATGTTGGTCTGATATTGGCCAAAAGAAAGACTTTTAGCACTAAATGCAAATTATTGTATTCACTTTTCACCTTAATGTAGCTGAAGCTTTTAAAGATGGATCTAATAGTTATAAAGAAGGGATGTTGTTCCTCGGTGTATTTGCGCTGAAGCGTGACACTGTGTGAATTACGCAGCCGACAAACTGGTTTTTGGATCTGGCACGAAGCTGACAGTTCACACCAGTAAGTCTCTTCATACACTACATTTATACGTATATCTGACCCTAATCACTGCAGTACAACAAGTACAAGTTATAAAATGCACTGTAGCAAATTTAACGTAAAATTTACAGTAACTTACCGTAACGATTGTCCAGCAAGTTCCTGTGAATTCTTTTTACAGTAAAGGCACTAAAGGTACATAATTTACAGTATTTTATACATTAATCAAAAAACACAAACAATTAAACAGAACATAAGATACAAAAGTAAAAATACATTTGTTTATATTTATATATAGTCTACTATATATATCATAAGTTTAAAAAGTTAAAAACGTTGATTTAAAAGCTCAATAAAAGTGTTAATTTTAATTTTGACGGGAAGACAACACAAGGGTTATATCATATATCATTATATTACAATTCTCAGTATTGTTTTTATTTTTTTTGGGGGGGGCAACTCTGCGATTTCTTGCATATGACAACAGATTATGACTCGTAGTTATTTGTAAAAATACAAAAGAAAAAGTGCAGCAAAGGTTTCTGTAACAGGGTTAGTTCCTGTGTGAATAACAACAACTTCAAAATCTTCTTTGGATCTGGAACCAGAGTGGTTGTCCTGCCACGTAAGTGTGTTCCTTATTCAAAAGTTACACAGATTACATGAAGCGTAACGCAGCACGGATCTGTTCTGGGTTAAAAACCTAATTTGAGAACGTACTGTTGTTGCAGAATCACCTAGCTGGAATTAATATCTAATATTAATATCTTACAAACTTCAACACGACCTTATTCAGTGCAATACTGTCTCATATTAGTTAATTCAAACACACTTCAACAACAGGTTAAATGAATGAAAAGGTAAAAGTCTTTTTTAAATGTGCGCTCAGTCAGTTTTTGCTGCCAGATAAATTGTTGTGTGAATGACAACATCCGGACTACATTTGGATCTGGAATTGAAGTTGTTATTCAGACGAGTAAGTGTAAGACTGTATTTTAGTTGTAACTGAACTCATGTTTAAATATACCTATACACACATATATTTGGGGGTTGGCAGTAGCTCAATCCGTAGGGAGTGTGGACTGCTAGCTGGAGAGACAAATTTAGAGCTGGAACAAAACTAGCTGTTAAAAGAAGTGAGTTAGCAAACATAATTGACGGAAACTAAATAAATCTACCAAAAGCCATCTTGGTTCATCTTTCCACTGTTCCAACAAACACCACTCTGGTCTGGTTGGAATAAACTCTTAATTCACCCATTTACATGTGGAGATATGCTGCTCTATACATGCTAAAAGTAGTGATTATTTACATGGAGTCTGGTGGAGATATGATGCTCTATACACGCTAAAAGTAGTGATTATTTACATGGAGTCTGGTGGAGATATGCTGCTCTATACATGCAAAAAGTAGTGATTATTTACATGGAGTCTGGTGGAGATATGCTTGCTCTATACATGCTAAAAGTAGTGATTATTTACATGGAGTCTGGTGGAGATATGCTGCTCTATACACGCTAAAAGTAGTGATTATTTACATGGAGTCTGGTGGAGATATGCTGCTCTATACATGCTAAAAGTAGTGATTATTTACATGGAGTCTGGTGGAGATATGCTGCTCTACACATGCTAAAAGTAGTGATTATTTACATGGAGTCTGGTGGAGATATGCTGCTCTATACACACTAAAAGTAGTGATTATTTACATGGAGTCTGGTGGGTTTGGTGATGGTGATGTCGGGGTTGTTTCATGTTAAACTAAAAGGATCTTACTCTTTAACTAAAAGGTCTATCTCTGTAGGGATCCATCCCATAATGTTGTCACACACTTAGAATAATAATCTGAGTCTGTCAGCGGGGGAGAGTTCGCAGCTTTTTTAGTGTGTTTCAATCACAGTGTGTCTGTGAGTGACGATTGCTCTTGTTTCTTCATCTGTTCAATCATAATCACATATATCGAACAAAGCAAGGCGAAAACCTCGTTAGTGATGTTAGAGCATTATTTTTTGTGTTTATGAGTTATCCTTTTGTGTTTTTCAGCTGAGGATCTCGACCCGTCCTACTACAAACTGGTAGTTGATGAAAATACAAACAGCGCAGCATGTCTGGCCACTTCGTTCAGCAGAAGCAACAAAGCAGAGTTGGAATATTCGGGTCTCTTCAACAACAAGACACCGGCTGTCCGGCCATCAGGCGACTCGCTCTACAACCAGCTGGCCTTCTTATCTGATGTGTCTCAAGTGCAGCAATGTGTCCATGGTAAGTGGGAACTGTCTGGCTAAATCATTTTTATCATAAAAGTACAGAATCAGGCTTGCAACTGGTTATAGAAAATAGATTAGATAAAACTTTACTCATCCCACAGTGGGAAATTCCCTTGTTACAGCAGCAGTTTTACAGTAAAAAAACAAAAAAACACGTCAACACACAAACAGAGAATGGGCAAAAGGTACTGAATGAATGTAAAGTACATTAAATAAAAGGTATTGTAAAGTAAAGGGCGGTTGCCATAGTACAAAAAAAAGTAGTAAAGTAGTAAATAAGGGTAGTAAAAGTAGTAAATAAGGGTAATAAATAAGGGTATTAAAGAAAAAGAGTAAATCAAAATCTTTATTGTAAAATACTTCCTTGTTTTGCCCCCCCATTCACTCATAACTAATAAACACTTGTTTTGTCTGATATCTTCCAGCGGAGAATAAATCTTTACCGGAGTCCTGTAAGGACACTCTGACACCAGGTTGGTATTAATCTCACTGAACAGCTTTAAGACTCGTGATGATGATGATGATGATGATGATGATGATGATGATGATGATGATGTGTCTGCAGATCCGAGGATGAACTTCGTGGCTCTGATGGTCCTTGGCCTCAGGTTGCTCTTCCTGAAGACCGTGGTCTTCAACGTCCTGCTGACGGTGCGGCTGTGGATCAGTCAGTGTGAGTACACAACTACACACTCTCTACCCAGTTATTACATCTAATATATATAATTATACTGTATATCCTATAACAACCCAAATATAACTACCCAAAATAACATGATTGATTCCACCCAACACTCTTTGCCAAGTACAAATCTCTACTTTCATTAATTTTGGGGCGTCTTATTCAATTTTATAGCATTGTAAAACAAATGGAAGTGTTTTTGAAATAGTATTGAGTAAAAGTTGACATATTCCAGTCTGTGATTATCATCAACATCCATTCCTTTAATTTTAGTCTCAATAATTCCTAATTTCTGCTTTTCTAACTCAAACATTAGGTGGAAATTATACCTAATGTTTGAGTTAGAAAATGAGGTTTATTGAACATAAATTGCAAAAATAACTAAAACTAAAGTTAATAAGTTAGTGGTACGTAGAGAACTACAAAGTTCTAGCTGGAAAAAGAACAACTTGTGTCTTTAGGTTATGGTACCGACCTGGGACCTGGGACCTGGAACTAGGAACCAGGAATCTTGTACCTGGAACCAGGAACCTGGAACCTGGGACCTGGGACCTGGGACCCGGGACCCGGGACCTGGGACCCGGAACCAGGGACCTGGGACCAGGGACCTGGGACCTGGGACCTGGAACCTGGGACCTGGGACCTGGGACCCGAAACCAGGGACCTGGAACCTGGGACCAGGGACCAGGGACCAGGCACCTGGGGGTGTCAAAGTAACCCTTTATCAACATCTGGGTCTCTGGGGGTGTCACCTTCATTAAAAAGCCTTTCCTGTTTTATTTTGTAGGACGTCTGCAGACCTTGGGCGGAGGATGATGGCGGCGGAGGATGACGGGTCACATGACCACTTCCTGATCACGTGAATGAAACGTCGCCTGGCTTCATCTCTTCGTCTCTTTCATGTATAATATCAGCAGCTTTATTGTTTTGGAGAGTTTGCCCCCCCTGTGTATGAGCGGCGTTGCTTCCTGTCCTGCTGATGTAGATATCACTTCCTGTTGATTTAACTCTGTGTTTGCTGTGATGTTCCAATGTGTTTGAAATATAAAACAACATATTATAAATAAAGACGACACACTGAACGTGGCTGTGGTTTGGATTCATACTTCCTGTTTGAACCGGTCCTGTATGAAGAACCTGAAAGGAAAACCTGAGTAAAAGTACAAGTATCGTCCCAGAAAATGACTTTGGGAAAAGTTAGTCCCTGTTAGAGTTCCTGGCGGCTACTAAAGCATCAAAAGTCATTTTTAGGGGAAAACCATAATTTTTCTATTTAGACTTTTTGGGCTATTTTACTTTTCTCAACTCTTCTTTCAGACTATTGGGAATAAAAACCTCCCAAATTCACATTCAGGTCTTTATTTTACTACACTTTGTGTATTTGCACCTGCAGATTTCTCAGAAATTCAGCAACAGTTAGCGTTAGATAATGCCTCATTAGCATGTCGTAAAATATAATTTCAGAAAACTTTTTATCCAAAAAGATATTTCTTAATGTAAGTAATTAACTGGGGGGGGCTCTGTTCTATTCACCTGTAATATCTGATATTATATTATCTAAATCTTTAAAGGCCGTGTCCTCATACTACGAGTCAGAAATCTCCTTTTCAGCAACACGTCCATGCACCAAGCTGTCCTGTACATATTATAAATATATATATATGTATATATGTACAGTATATTATATTCTGAAGGGGTGTACACAGGGATTTGTTCAAATATCATTCACAGCCTAATTTATGTAACATTTTATACAAAAAACTGGGGCAAAAATGTGTTTTTTGTGGCTGTTGACACCAAATTCAGATTTTTGCAGTGATAATAATAATAATAATAATGATAATAATAATAATAATAATAATAATAATAATAATAATAATAATGTATCCTGTATTAGTCCCACACTCTGTTGTTATTATACACATTATAATATATAAGGTATAAACCTTTGACTCTAATATAATAATATGTCACCAGAATAAAAGAGAAGATTGAACCTGGCTGCTTACAATGTTCAGATTTCTGCTCTGGAAATTATGCAAATTAGCGCATATTTAACAAGAGAATGCTTAATTTGCATATTTAAACATTAAAATCCAGAAAACTTGTGATGTAAAAGATATTTGTTTTAAGGTAACCTTTCATCTGGGGAAGTTTTGGGGTAATAACTAATAATAATAACGTTTTCAGCTGCAGCGTCTGATTTTAAATGAATTCTTGATTTCTTGATTTATTTGAAGTAAAAGTAAAAAAAGATTCTTTGATTATGAACTTTTTTGTGGCTTCCTTATTGTAAAATATAATATTCAGGGATCCACACTTTAAATATCAAAGTGTGACATCATCAAAGAGACCAATTATTCCTATTTTACTCTATATGTTGTTTTTAATCTTGGCTGGGGGGTAGAGGCCTTCATGGCTCACCCTGAGGGAGAGCCTAGTGTCGCCCTACTGTACAACCCTGTTTAGATGATTCCTTCAATAAATATATATTTTTACACAACAAAGGGCCGCGGGTCGGACTCTCACCCGTGCCCCCCCCGTGCATTTCTAACTTTAATATCTGAATTCATCCTTCACTTTAAAAGAACACACAAACAGGAAACCACACACACACACACACACACACACACACACACACACACACTGTTTGCAGAGAAACTCACACACACACACACACACACACACACACACACACACACACACATTGTTAGCAGAGAAACTCACACACACACACACACACACACACACACTGTTAGCAGAGAAACTCACACACACACACACACACACACACACACACACACACACACTGTTTGCAGAGAAACTCACACACACACACACACTGTTTGTAGAGAAACACACACACACACACACACACACACTGTTTGCAGAGAAACTCACACACACACACACACACTGTTTGTAGAGAAACTCACACACACACACACACACACACACTGTTTGCAGAGAAACTCACACACACACACACACACACACACACTGTTTGCAGAGAAACTCACACACACACACACACACTGTTTGCAGAGAAAAAAACACACACACACACACAGTTTGTAGAGAATCTCACACACACACACACACACACACACACACACACTGTTTGTAGAGAATCTCACACACACACACACACACACACACACTGTTTGTAGAGAATCTCACACACACACTGTTTGCAGAGAAAAACACACACACACACACTGTTTGCAGAGAATCTCACACACACACACACACACACACACACACACACACACACACACACACACTGTTTGCAGAGAATCTCACACACACACACACACACACACACTGTTTGCAGAGAATCTCACACACACACACACACACACACACACACACACACACACCAACACACACACACACACTGTTTGCAGGGTTTCTAACACGGCCTCTTTATTTACAGTGACACACCTTCGGCTCTACACACATGTTGTGATTCCAAATGGAGCTTTTTAGACACACTGATCTGGGTTCTCTGCATAAAACACTCTGACATTAAAAATGGATCTATACGATCTGATTGGCCAGTGCGT
>CM049382.1:17500-182500 GCA_026937815.1 Etheostoma perlongum | reverse complement strand
CCCCAAAATCTCCCAATACATGGCCCCGGTCCTCCTCTCCTTAATACAGTGCAGTCGCCCTGTCCCGTGTGCAGAAAAACCCCCCCAAAGCATGATGCTACCCCCCATGCTTCACAGTAGGGATGGTGGTCTTGGGATGGTCCTCATCATTCTTCTTCCTCCAAACACGGTTAGTGGAATCATGACCAAAAAGTTCTATTTTGGTCTCATCTGACCACATGACTTTCTCCCATGACTCCTCTGGATCATCCAAATGGTCATTGGCAAACTTAAGACCACCTTAAGACCACCTTTCTTAGGATCATTGAGACCCCACGAGGTGAGATCTTGCATGGAGCCCCAGTCCGAGGGAGATTGACAGTCATGTTTAGCTTCTTCCATTTTCTAATGATTGCTCCAACAGTGGACCTTTTTTCACCAAGCTGCTTGGACATGTCCCCGTAGCCCTTTCCAGCCTTGTGGAGGTGGACAATTTAGTCTCTAGTGTCTTTGGACAGCTCTTTGGTCTTGGCCATGTTAGTAGTTGGATTCTTACTGATTGTATGGGGTGGACAGGTGTCTTTATGCAGCTAACGACCTCAAACAGGTGCATCTAATTTAGGATAATAAATGGAGTGGAGGTGGACATTTTGAAGGCAGACTAACAGGTCTTTGAGGGTCAGAATTCTAGCTGATAGACAGGTGTTCAAATACTTATTTGCAGCTGTATCATACGTCTTTACAAATAAATAGTTAAAAAATCATAGCGTGTTCAAATCTTTATTTCTGAATTTTTTTTAGATTATGTCTCTCACAGTGGACATGCACCTGTGATGACAATTTCATGAACTCTGATCCATGATATCTAAGTGGGAGAACTTGCAAAATAGCAGCGTGTAACTCAGCCGTTACACTGAATATAAGGTCAAAGGTCACGTTGATTAAAACTAACAAAAGTGCAGATTATTTAACCCTCGTACGGTATTCAGGTCAAACTGACCCATTTCAAATGTTAACAAGAAGAAAAATGGTTAAAGTTAGATGTTTTCTACCTGAAATCAGCGTCCTGACCTTATTTCCTGAGATAAACATGTATTCCTGACTCAGAACATTATTCTGGATATGACATTCATGTTGTTTCCATAGTGATTTTAACATTAATTATAACTTATGATAAAAAACTTCCATGTTTAATAGTGTTCTAGTAGAGACTGATGCATCCCTAAACATAGATGTTATCTCAGCTGTTGGATATTGGTATAAAGACGATATTTGTTAATAGATTATGAAGTAAAATATTGTTTCAGAGTTGTTTTTAAAAACCCAAATAAGTCCCGGGTCAGTTTGACCCGAGGGACAACACGAGGATTAGAGAAACAGAAGCATTAAAGCATTAGAATGAGATCAAATAAATACATACAAGGAGATAAATGTACACTTTAATATTAGTTATGTTAACATAAATACAAATCTCTCTGGTTCATCGCTCTGTAGACTTTTTTTTATATTTTCGATATGTGTCATCCTGTGGGGGCGTTGGTATCTGCGACGTGATTGGCTGCTGCTGCTGCGGCTGGAAACTCTTCTGCCTCTGTTCCAGGATGTGGTCGCTCGCTGCAGCGAGACGCCGGCGTCACAGGCGGGGGACAGGAAGCGTGTGTGTGTGTGTGTGTGTGTGTGTGTGTGTGTGTGTGTGTGTGTGTGTGTGTGTGTGTGTGTGTGTGTGTGTGGGGGCGGGGAGATGGAGGTCAGGTGAAGCTGCATCATCAGGTGTCAGCGTGAGAAGACAGTTCACACTAAATATAAACCATAATCAGAAATATGTCTCTTGATATCCAGGTGGGACAAACAGCTGCTCCGAGGCCGGAAGACACCACGTCTCCGGGAAAAGGAAGACGACTTGAACTTGACCTGATTGAAAATGTAATTAAAGCCAATAATCATGAATAATCGGCATGAAGAGAAGTCAAGAGAAAACAGTGACTCATCATTTTAGTTGGATTATGTTCTTATATACTTCATAGTAACCACGGTTACAAGCACATACTCCTCCAGTTTCTGCTCTTATTCAGAAAAAGACAATCCTCCTCTAAGCTGTTTCCACGATGTTGTGGTCTGTTGGTAATAGCACTGTTCTGGGGGGCAGGGGGGTATCTTTTTATAATATAATGCAGCAGAGGCAGGGACAAGTAGACCAGAAAGAGGGAAATTCCACGCTAATCGCACCCTTAGTGTGTGTATATATACTGTGTGTATATATATATATATATATATATATATATATACAGTGAGGAAAATAAGTATTTGAACACGCTGCTATTTTGCAAGTTCTCCCACTTAGAAATCATGGAGGGGTCTGAAATTGTCCTCGTAGGTGCATGTCCACTGTGAGAGACATAATCTAAAAAAACATCCAGAAATCACAATGTATGATTTTTTAACTATTTATTTGTATGATACAGCTGCAAATAAGTATTTGAACACCTGAGAAAATCAATGTTAATATTTGGTCCAGTAGCCTTTGTTTGCAGTTCCAGAGGTCAAACGTTTCCTGTAGTTCTTCACCAGGTTTGACACACTGCAGAAGGGATTTTGGCCCACTCCTCCACACAGATCTTCTCTAGATCAGTCAGGTTTCTGGGCTGTCGCTGAGAAACACGGAGTCTGAGCTCCCTCCAAAGATTCTCTATTGGGTTTAGGTCTGGAGACTGGCTAGGCCCCCCCAGAACCTTGATCTGCTTCTTCCAGAGCCCCTCCTTGGTTCTCCTGGCTGTGTGCTTCGGGTCATTGTCATGTTGGAAGACCCAGCCTCGACCCAAGAGTGGAAACTGGAATATTATCTACATATTTAGGCTCAAACCAAGTTTCCACCTCAGAAATACAGACGAGACGTGTGTGTGTGTGTGTGTGTGTGTGTGTGTGTGTGTGTGTGTGTGTGTGTGAGTGTGTGTGTAATTTTAACACTTCAGTTTCTTGCATTTTCAAACATGTTTTATGCATCAAATTTAGGTGGAAACGTCTTTATTTATGTGAAGGAAAACACAAAATTCAGGAAAATATAATGGAAAATAATGCAGAAAGAAGGCTTTTCAACCCGGGACCTTGGCCAGGCCAGAGACCAACTGATCCCAGAGACCACCTGACCCCAGAGACCAACTGATCCCAGAGACCACCTGACCCCAGAGACCAACTGATCCCAGAGACCATCTGACCCCAGAGACCTCCTGACCCCAGAGACCACCTGACCCCAGAAACCACCTGACCCCAGAAACCACCTGATCCCAGAGACCACCTGACCCCATAGATCACCTGACACTAAGGGTACTGGGGGTACAGGTAGGTCTAGGAACATGACATGAACCCCGCCCTACTGGGTAAAAGTCCTGTGTTGTTTGACCCCTCACCCCCCCCCCAACCAACCTTACGCAGCATCCGGTCTGTCATGTCCATCTACTGTTGTCTCTACTGTTGTCTCTCTACTGTTGTCTCTTTACATACTACTCTCTACTGTTGTCTCTCTACTGTTGTCTCTTTACATACTACTCTCTACTGTTGTCTCTCTACATACTACTCTCTACTGTTGTCTCTCTACTGTTGTCTCTTTACATACTACTACTCTCTACTGTTGTCTCTCTACATACTACTCTCTACTGTTGTCTCTACATACTACTCTCTACATACTACTCTCTACTGTTGTCTCTCTACATACTACTCTCTACATACTACTCTCTACTGTTGTCTCTCTACATACTACTCTCTACTGTTGTCTCTCTACTGTTGTCTCTACATACTACTCTCTACATACTACTCTCTACTGTTGTCTCTCTACATACTACTCTCTACATACTACTCTCTACATACTACTCTGTTCTGATGTCTCTCTACATACTACTCTCTACTGTTGTCTCTCTACATACTACTCTCTACTGTTGTCCCTCTACTGTTGTCTCTACATACTACTCTCTACTGTTGTCTCTACATACTACTCTATACTGCTGTCTAACTACATACTACTCTCTACTGTTGTCTCTCTACATACTACTCTCTACTGTTGTCTCTCTACATACTACTCTATACTGCTGTCTAACTACATACTACTCTCTACTGATGTCTCTCTACATACTACTCTCTACTGATGTCTCTCTACATACTACTCTCTACTGTTGTCTCTCTACATACTACTCTATACTGCTGTCTAACTACATACTACTCTCTACTGATGTCTCTACATACTACTCTGTCCTGATGTCTCTACATACTACTCTCTACTGTTGTCTCTCTACATACTACTCTATACTGCTGTCTCTCTACATACTACTCTCTACTGATGTCTCTACATACTACTCTCTACTGTTGTCTCTACATACTACTCTGTCCTGATGTCTCTACATACTACTCTCTACTGTTGTCTCTACATACTACTCTCTACTGTTGTCTCTCTACTACTCTGTTCTGATGTCTCTACATACTACTCTCTACTGTTGTCTCTCTACATACTACTCTCTACTGTTGTCTCTCTACATACTACTCTACTGTTGTCTCTCTACATACTACTCTCTACTGTTGTCTCTCTACATACTACTCTCTACTGTTGTCTCTCTCTACTACTCTTGTTCTCTCTACTGTTGTCTCTCTACATACTACTCTCTACTGTTGTCTCTCTACATACTACTCTCTACTGTTGTCTCTCTACATACTACTCTCTACATACTGTTGTCTCTACATACTACTCTGTTCTGATGTCTCTACATACTACTCTCTACTGTTGTCTCTCTACATACTACTCTCTACTGTTGTCCCTCTACTGTTGTCTCTACATACTACTCTCTACTGTTGTCTCTCTACATACTACTCTCTACTGTTGTCTCTCTACTATTCTGTTCTGCTGTCTCTCTACATACTACTCTCTACTGTTGTCTCTCTACATACTACTCTATACTGCTGTCTAACTACATACTACTCTCTACTGTTGTCTCTACATACTACTCTCTACTGATGTCTCTCTACATACTACTCTCTACTGTTGTCTCTCTACATACTACTCTATACTGCTGTCTAACTACATACTACTCTCTACTGATGTCTCTACATACTACTCTCTACTGTTGTCTCTACATACTACTCTGTCCTGATGTCTCTACATACTACTCTCTACTGTTGTCTCTACATACTACTCTCTACTGTTGTCTCTCTACTACTCTGTTCTGATGTCTCTACATACTACTCTCTACTGTTGTCTCTCTACATACTACTCTCTACTGTTGTCTCTCTACATACTACTCTCTACTGTTGTCTACTGTTGTCTCTACATACTACTCTCTACTGTTGTCTCTCTACATACTACTACTCTCTACTGTTGTCTCTCTACATACTCTCTCTACTGTTGTCTCTACATACTACTCTCTACTGTTGTCTCTCTACATACTACTCTCTACTGTTGTCTCTCTACTGTTGCCTCTACATACTACTCTCTACTGTTGTCTCTCTACATACTACTCTATACTGCTGTCTCTCTACATACTACTCTCTACTGATGTCTCTACATACTACTCTGTCCTGATATCTCTACATACTACTCTCTACTGTTGACTCTCTACATACTACTCTCTACTGATGTCTCTACATACTACTCTGTCCTGATGTCTCTACATACTACTCTCTACTGTGTCTCTCTACATACTACTCTCTACTGTTGTCTCTCTACATACTACTCTCTACTGTTGTCTCTCTACATACTACTCTCTACATACTACTCTCTACTGTTGTCTCTCTACATACTACTCTCTACTGTTGTCTCTCTACATACTACTCTACTGTTGTCTCTCTACTGTTGTCTCTACATACTACTCTATACTGCTGTCTCTCTACATACTACTCTCTACTGATGTCTCTACATACTACTGATGTCTCTACATACTACTCTCTACTGTTGTCTCTACATACTACTCTCTACTGATGTCTCTACATACTACTGATGTCTCTACATACTACTCTCTGATGTCTCTACATCTCTACTGTTGTCTCTACTACTCTGTCCTGATGTCTCTACATACTACTCTCTACTGTTGTCTCTCTACTACTCTGTTCTGATGTCTCTACATACTACTCTGTCCTGATGTCTCTACATACTACTCTATACTGCTGTCTCTCTACATACTACTCTCTACTGTTGTCTCTACATACTACTCTCTACTGTTGTCTCTACATACTACTCTGTCCTGATGTCTCTACATACTACTCTCTACTGTTGTCTCTACATACTACTCTCTACTGTTGTCTCTCTACTACTCTGTTCTGATGTCTCTACATACTACTCTCTACTGTTGTCTACATACTACTCTCTACTACTACATACTACTCTACTGTTGTCTCTCTACATACTACTCTCTACTGTTGTCTCTCTACATACTACTCTCTACTGTTGTCTCTCTACATACTACTCTACTGTTGTCTCTCTACTGTTGTCTCTCTACATACTACTCTCTACTGTTGTCTCTCTACATACTACTCTCTACTGTTGTCTCTCTACATACTACTCTCTACTACTCTCTACATACTGTTCTGTCTCTCTACATACTACTCTCTACTGTTGTCTCTCTACATACTACTCTCTACTGTTGTCCCTCTACTGTTGTCTCTACATACTACTCTCTACTGTTGTCTCTACATACTACTCTCTACTGTTGTCTCTCTACTATTCTGTTCTGCTGTCTCTCTACATACTACTCTCTACTGTTGTCTCTCTACATACTACTCTATACTGCTGTCTCTACATACTACTCTCTACTGATGTCTCTACATACTACTCTCTACTGATGTCTCTACATACTCTACTGTTGTCTCTCTACATACTACTCTATACTGCTGTCTAACTACATACTACTCTCTACTGATGTCTCTACATACTACTCTCTACTGTTGTCTCTACATACTACTCTGTCCTGATGTCTCTACATACTACTCTCTACTGTTGTCTCTACATACTACTCTCTACTGTTGTCTCTACTACTCTGTCCTGATGTCTCTACATACTACTCTCTACTGTTGTCTCTACATACTACTCTCTACTGTTGTCTCTCTACATACTACTCTACTCTCTACTGTTGTCTCTACATACTACTCTCTACTGTTGTCTCTCTACTGTTGTACTCTCTACTGTTGTCTCTACATACTACTCTCTACTGTTGTCTCTACATACTACTCTCTACTGTTGTCTCTCTACATACTACTCTCATGTTGTCTCTCTACTGTTGCTCTACATACTACTCTCTACTGTTGTCTCTACATACTACTCTATACTGTTGTCTCTCTACATACTACTCTCTACTGTTGTCTCTACTACTCTGTCCTGATATCTACATACTACTCTCTACTGTTGTCTCTCTACATACTACTCTCTACTGATGTCTCTACATACTACTCTGTCCTGATGTCTCTACATACTACTCTCTACTGTTGTCTCTACATACTACTCTCTACTGTTGTCTCTCTACATACTACTCTCTACTGTTGTCTCTCTACATATACTGTTGTCTCTCTACTGTTGTCTCTACATACTACTCTCTACTGTTGTCTCTCTACATACTACTCTCTACTGTTGTCTCTCTACATACTACTCTACTGTTGTCTCTCTACTGTTGTCTCTACATACTACTCTATACTGCTGTCTCTCTACATACTACTCTCTACTGATGTCTTTACATACTACTCTGTCCTGATGTCTCTACATACTACTCTCTACTGTTGTCTCTCTACATACTACTCTCTACTGATGTCTCTACATACTACTCTGTCCTGATGTCTCTACATACTACTCTGTCCTGATGTCTCTACATACTACTCTCTACTGTTGTCTCTCAACTACTCTGTACTGATGTCTCTACATACTACTCTCTACTGTTGTCTCTCTACTACTCTGTTCTGATGTCTCTACATACTACTCTGTCCTGATGTCTCTACATACTACTCTCTACTGTTGTCTCTACTGTTACATACTACTCTCTACTGTTGTCTCTCTACTAATCTGTTCTGATGTCTCTACATACTACTCTGTACTGCTGTCTCTCTACATACTACTCTCTACTGATGTCTCTACATACTACTCTGTACTGCTGTCTCTCTACATACTACTCTCTACTGATGTCTCTACATACTACTCTGTACTGCTGTCTCTCTACATACTAGTCTCTACTGATGTCTCTACATACTACTCTGTACTGCTGTCTCTCTGTTCCCCGGGGCAGCAGGGTCACAGCTGGAGGTCAAAGACCTTTTGGCCCAGTGTAAAATCTCTTTGGCAGACCCAGTTCCCTCTATGCAGCTAGAACCCTGACCCAGATCTCTTCTGGGCCACAGGACCCTCTAACGGTATGTAGGAACACACTGATATACTTCTTTAGTGGTCAAATTATAAAATATTTTACAACTCATCCAACTTCACTTCCCCCTCTGCTGTAATTCATCCAGTATGACATCACTCTGTGTTCATATGTTGCTTTTCTTTCACTATTGGGGTTTTTGTGTTATGAAGTTATTTTACAGATGTAACAATCATCATCACGCTGATGGGGGTGGGATCGGCCCTGGTGTGACCGAAAACCACATCCCTCTGCCGAGATGGAAAATCATTTGTTTGTTTGGTTTCTGCAGCTTCACCGCCAGCAGGAAGTCAGCAGCAGGATGTGCATGAGGTTAAAAAGAAGAAGAAGAAGAAGAAATGAGGTTGCAGCAGCGTGAAGCGCTTTGAGGTCACAATCTGACAAACATCCGGTGGCAGAGAAGAAGAAAAAACACCACCAAAGAAGATTTCCGCTGGAAAAAACAAGTTGCAGCTGTTTGTGCCCATAAGAAAATAATATATTAAAACATATACATACACAATAATAACTATAATATATATAATAATGCTCAATCCTTAGAATAGCTTTTAATTCCATAATAGCAATGCATTGAGATATATATATATATATATATATATATATATATATATATATATATATATATATATATATATATATACAGTATATATATATATATATATATATATATATATATATATATATATATATAGGGATCACTGCACATTCAATTACAAATCAACATATGACCAATATTGATCTCGTTTGTGTTCTACCTTTACAGAAAGTGAAGAAAAAGGAATATTAGGCTGTTATTTTATGCAGTATTATGCAGTAATGCAGTATTTACAAACTCAACCATTTACTGTATAAACTGAAAAATGTCTCCAGGTTTTTGCTTTACTTTGAATCACTGCACTAATATTTAGTTGTATAAAATTATTTGTGAGAAGTGCTTCACATCTGTGTTGCATGGAGTCACCTGTGAACAGGTATTCCAGCGCAGGACCATTCGACTACATCCCATAATTCCTCTGCTTTACTGGGTTTGGCCTCAGAAACAGCATTTCTTACGTCCCCCCTACAGGTTTCTATGGGACTGAGGTCTGGGGATTGGGCTGGCCGCTCCATTTCTTCCATCTGGTTCATCTGGAACCAAGACTTGCTCCTTCCTGGTGTGTTTTGGGTCCTTGTCTTGTTTTCAAAGACCTTTCCTCTTCAGCATAAAGCAACATGACCTCTAAAGTATTCTGATGTACTGAAACTGATCCATGATCCCTGGTATGTGATAAATAGGCCCAACACAACCATATGAGAAACATCCCCATACCCACCGTGCAGTGGACTGGGGCTTCAATTCAGTGCATGGGGGGGTCGGAGGACAAACTGTCTGTGGCCCCTAGTCCCAAAAAGACCAATCTAACTCTCATCAGTCTACAGAAAGTTGTTCCAATTCTCCTTTGGCCAGTCAATGTGTCCTTTGGCAGATTTCAACCTATTCAGTACATGTTTGTTTTTCAGCAATGGGAATTTGGGGGGGGGGGGTTCTAGCTGATAACTTTGCTTCACATAGCCTTCTTCTGATCATAACAGTACTCACAGGTGACTTTAAGTCTTCTTTGATGTTCCTGGAGCTGATCATTGGTCGAGCCTTTTCTTCCATCCATTCCAATGGTAGTTATTCCCGACGTTCAGGCTTTGGATCTGAAATCATTTTGGCTCAGCAGACTATCATTTTCTGCACTTCTTTATATGTTTTCCCTTCTCCAATCAACTTTTTAATCAAAGTCCTCTGTTCCTCAGAGCAATGGCTGGAACAACCCATTTTGTTGAGTATTTCAGTGTGGAATGCATTATAACCAGCATGCACAACATCTGCTTCCTTCCTTACTTAAATATGTATATATATTCAATTAAATATGGGCCATAACCGACACCTGTTTCTTCACAGAATCAATCACCTCACAAATTGAACACAACACTGCTATTATTTTAAACGTAGACTTCTCTTTATTAATCCTTTTGGGATGACTCCCGCAAGGGAAATGAAATTTCCAGCAGCAGCTTTCAAAAACGTATAGAAATACAGTATAAAGAGGAAAAACAGTATACAATAACAATAATAACAACACTAATAATAATAACAACAAAACCTTTGGCTGTGAAAAGGCCTTTAAGATAAATTATCATTTAAAAACAGTTACAGTGTCCAGGTATGTATGTGAGTAGATGATTGATTAATTATTTGCACAGTGAGAGAGTGAGTGGTCCTTCTCTTTTTTCCTTCCTGTACTGTCCTCTACTGTCCTCTACTGTCCTCTTTACCCTATTTACCCTATCCCCCCCAGTGAGGAGTTGTAGAGTCTGATGACATGAGGGACAGAGGAGTCCATTGAACATGCCTCTTTCAATTACAGATTCAATTCCACAGCATGAGCAGCATGCATGTCATGACTGGTTTCTATGACTACAACACTTACTAGGACATTATTAACCATGTAGAAATATCACTTCTACCAGAAAATATGATTTATGAGGTTAGTGATGTTGGACTGCTGTTACTTTGAACACAGCTGTATATGTAAGGCCCTTGCATGTATATGTTTTAATAAATCACTTTCTATATGTATATGTATGTATGAGAAGAGGAGTTGGGATCTCCACTTTTGAGGAAAATAGATTTTTTTTGCATATCCAACTTCAGATCAAACACATTTTCTGCATTCTGGTGAATTTGCCTGCAACAATTAGCACGTTATGGTGCAAATGTATTTATTTATGTAAAATATATACAGTTTTGATCATCGGGGGGGGTTGTAACCGTCATATACGGAGGAGGTGGGTAGTGACAATGTTCTGGAATATGTTTATGTTATGAATGCCCCATCCACCAATAAGTCCTCGGCTCAGGTTACATGGTTGTCATGTGAACAGCAGGGGGCATTCTGCAGGCTTCCTGTTGGCGTCTCCTTGGGACGACAGCGCCATCTTGTGACCTTTCTCTAGGACTGCTGCTCTCAAATCAACAAGTTCTCAATGAAGCAGGTACATAGAACAGGCTTTATTGTCCCTGAGTAGATATTTGTCTCAGCCATAGAGACACAATCTGTTGCTTCACAACACAAACATGAAACTGAGAAAGCATTTTAAAATCAACATAAAATCATCAACATCAGATCAAACATCTAAGGACATGAAGGACACACATGACTTCAAAGACAAGACAACATCTTAACCCTTGTGGTGTGTTCCCGTCAAACATGAAAAAACTATCAACATTATCGCTTTTCCCAAATTTTTTTTCACTTTTTTAATGTTGTGGGTGCTTCTCTTGATGTTTTTTGATATTTTTAATGTTGACATTTTCAGCGCTTATTTCAACGGCCCATTTTTTGTGATCAAAAAAATTAAAATTAAATGAAAATGGGTCAATTTGTCCCAAGGACAACATGAGGGTTAAATAGTGACTATAATAATTAAAATGCGATATGCAAAAAGTGCTGCTGTATGTTTTGCACTTTTGCAGATTAACTGTTGGCGTTCAGCAGCTGGATGTTGGAATAAATTATAACTTGTGTTTGACATCTCGACAGACTCTCGTCCCTGATGGCAGACGTTCATATTCAGGAAAGAGAGGGTGTCGAGAGTCTGCAGGGAGGAGACCGCTTGTTTTTGGCTGCTTGCTCGTACCGGCTCTGCATGTGATGTGTGCGGGGAATTACTGGAATTGTTGGGTCTTTGTCAATGATAGAGTGTAGTCTGTTTTACTTTATTGTCTTTTTGAATTTTTACTTCTTTCCTTAGATTTTTTTATTGTTAAACTGCTGTAACACAACAATAAGATATGGACGCTTGTTGTGCTCTTTATTTAAATGACAATGTATTTTGCATTTGATATTTTGATATGCAAAGTGACAATGCTCTCCTCAATTCAGTTAAAATTATTTTGATTAAAGTTGAAAGGAAAAGCCATCATTTGCATTTCATATTGCTGTACATGTAGTCTGGATAGACGGCAGGACGTTTCCACGGTGGCTGCCTCACAGCTAGAGTTTGGAGAGATTGGGACTGTTCTTGTCTCAGTCTTGGATGAAGAGGACTCTGGATTTTATTTTTAAGACCAACGTCACTGTGTCCACGTTCGGACACTTATTGGCTAACGTTCTATCAAAATATCAGTTAAAATATGAATATAAATGATCTATTTATGTTTTAAGTTGATTTAATGGTGTAAAACTATTCTTACCTTACTAACGGTATATAGTTTTAACTCTTTCCTTTAGCTTTTACTGTACAAGAGCGGGCTAAAGTACGCTATCGTTGGTAAATCAGCCGTGCACTACCCTTGGCCGTACCCGGACACCGCTGTAGACAGTTAGTTAAAGAAAGTCCCATCAATGCTGTCAAAACTACGGATCTTACTTCTGTCCTTCCCAATAACATACCATGCTTCAACAACTCTGAATTATCCAATAAGTAAAAACAGTAAAAATAGAAACTTTTTAGGAGGACGCCCGAGCGTTCTTACGTCTTTCCCTCCTTTCATAAACTAATGAGACATCTAAATGTCCGTGTACATATAGGAACATTCATACGTAGATTGTTAGATGGGTATAGATCAATTCTGCTAACATTTTGGTGATGATCGGAAATGTAAAGTACCGCGAAAAGAGGTCGGGAGTGTCTGGATATGGCCAATAGCAGCGAGTGGTGCCTCAATCTGGACACAGCGACACTAGTCAAGACCAGAACTGCACGGATTTCACTACATTTCCTGTATATTGTCTGATTTAGGCCAACGTGGTAAAACCAAAAACTTGACTTGTGTCTAATTTAAAGACAGAAGAAGCTCTGGCTGTCTAACACAAACCTGGTCTTGACTCGGAGACTGGGGAGAGCCAACGAAGTGTAACCATGTAAATATCTCATCTTACCGTATTGTTAACTTCATTTAATACTGGTCTTTCCATAAAGAGCGGGTCTAGACGGGACTCTGGGATGTTATTTATCTCCCAGGTCTTTCCATGAAGAGCGGGTCTAGACCGGACTCTGGGATGTTATTTATCTCCCAGGTCTTTCCATAAAGAGTAGGTCTAGACCGGACTCTGGGATGTTATTTATCTCCCAGGTCTTTCATAAAGAGCGGGTCTAGACCGGACTCTGGGATGTTATTTATCTCCCAGGTCTTTCCATAAAGAGCGGGTCTAGACCGGACTCTTGGATGTTATTTATCTCCCAGGTCTGTCCATAAAGAGCAGGTCTAGACTGGACTCTGGGATGTTATCTCCTAGGTCTTTCCATAAAGAGCGGGTCTAGACCAGGACTCTGGGATGTTATTTATATCCCAGGTCTTTCCATAAAGAGCGGGTCTAGACCGGACTCTCCCAGGTCTTTCCATAAAGAGCGGGTCTGGACCGAATATGGG
Source organism: Etheostoma perlongum (assembly GCA_026937815.1). Taxonomy (NCBI): domain Eukaryota; kingdom Metazoa; phylum Chordata; class Actinopteri; order Perciformes; family Percidae; genus Etheostoma; species Etheostoma perlongum. Next base: position 168,739 of record CM049382.1, on the reverse strand, counting down.
ATGTTATTTACCTCCCAGGTCTTTCCATAAAGAGCGGGTCTAGACCAGACTCTGGGATGTTATTTAGCTCCCAGGTCTTTCCATAAAGAGCGGGTCTAGACCGGAATCTGGGATGTTATTTATCTCCCAGGTCTTTCCATAAAGAGCGGGTCTAGACCGGACTCTTGGATGTTATTTATCTCCCAGGTCTGTCCATAAAGGGCGGGTCTAGACTGGACTCTGGGATGTTATCTCCTAGGTCTTTCCATAAAGAGCGGGTCTAGACCGGACTCTGGGATGTTATTTATCTCCCAAGTCTTTCCATAAAGAGCGGGTCTAGACCGGAATCTGGGATGTTATTTACCTCCCAGGTCTTTCCATAAAGAGCGGGTCTAGACCGGACTCTGGGATGTTATTTAGCTCCCAGGTCTTTCCATAAAGAGCGGGTCTAGACCGGAATCTGGGATGTTATTTACCTCCCAGGTCTTTCCATAAAGAGCGGGTCTAGACCGGACTCTGGGATGTTATTTATCTCCCAGGTCTTTCCATAAAGAGCGGGTCTAGACCGGACTCTGGGATGTTATTTATCTCCCAGGTCTTTCATAAAGAGCGGGTCTAGACTGGACTCTGGGATGTTATCTCCTAGGTCTTTCCATAAAGAGCGGGTCTAGACCGGAGTCTGGGATGTTATTTATCTCCCAGGTCTTTCCATAAAGAGCGGGTCTAGACCGGACTCTGGGATGTTATTTATCTCCCAGGTCTTTCCATAAAGAGCGGGTCTAGACCGGACTCTGGGATGTTATTTATCTCCCAGGTCTTTCCATAAAGAGCGGGTCTGGGATGTTATTTACCTCCCAGGTCTTTCCATAAAGAGCGGGTCCGGACTCTGGGATGTTATTTATCTCCCAGGTCTTTCCATGAAGAGCGGGTCTAGACCGGACTCTGGGATGTTATTTATCTCCCAGGTCTTTCCATAAAGAGCAGGTCTAGACCGGACTCTGGGATGTTATTTATCTCCCAGGTCTTTCCATAAAGAGCGGGTCTAGACCGGACTCTGGGATGTTATTTATCTCCCAGGTCTTTCATAAAGAGCGGGTCTAGACTGGACTCTGGGATGTTATCTCCTAGGTCTTTCCATAAAGAGCGGGTCTAGAGACTCTGGGATGTTATTTATCTCCCAGGTCTTTCCATAAAGAGCGGGTCTAGACCGGACTCTCCCAGGTCTTTCCATAAAGAGCGGGTCTAGACCGGAATCTGGGATGTTATTTACCTCCCAGGTCTTTCCATAAAGAGCGGGTCTAGACCAGACTCTGGGATGTTATTTAGCTCCCAGGTCTTTCCATAAAGAGCGGGTCTAGACCGGAATCTGGGATGTTATATATCTCCCAGGTCTTTCCTATAGAGAGCGGGTCTAGACCGGACTCTTGGATGTTATTTATCTCCCAGGTCTGTCCATAAAGAGCGGGTCTAGACTGGACTCTGGGATGTTATCTCCTAGGTCTTTCCATGCGGGTCTAGACCGGACTCTGGGATGTTATTTCTCCCAGGTCTTTCCATAAAGTGCGGGTCTAGACCGGAATCTGGGATGTTATTTATCTCCCAGGTCATTCCATAAAGAGCGGGTCTAGACCGGACTCTGGGATGTTATTTAGCTCCCAGGTCATTCCATAAAGAGCGGGTCTAGACCGGACTCTGGGATGTTATTTATCTCCCAGGTCTTTCATAAAGAGCGGGTCTAGACTGGACTCTGGGATGTTATCTCCTAGGTCTTTCCATAAAGAGCGGGTCTAGACCGGACTCTGGGATGTTATTTATCTCCCAGGTCTTTCCATAAAGAGCGGGTCTAGACCGGACTCTGGGATGTTATTTATCTCCCAGGTCTTTCCATAAAGAGCGGGTCTAGACCGGACTCTGGGATGTTATTTATCTCCCAGGTCTTTCCATAAAGAGCGGGTCTAGACCGGAATCTGGGATGTTATTTACCTCCCAGGTCTTTCCATAAAGGTCTAGACCGGACTCTGGGATGTTATTTATCTCCCAGGTCTTTCCATGAAGAGCGGGTCTAGACCGGACTCTGGGATGTTATTTATCTCCCAGGTCTTTCATAAAGAGCGGGTCTAGACTGGACTCTGGGAGGTCTTTCCATAAAGAGCGGGTCTAGACCGGACTCTGGGATGTTATTTATCTCCCAGGTCTTTCCATAAAGAGCGGGTCTAGACCGGACTCTGGGATGTTATTTATCTCCCAGGTCTTTCCATAAAGAGCGGGTCTAGACCGGACTCTGGGATGTTATTTATCTCCCAGGTCTTTCCATAAAGAGCGGGTCTAGACCGGAATCTGGGATGTTATTTACCTCCCAGGTCTTTCCATAAAGAGTGGGTCTAGACCGGACTCTGGGATGTTATTTATCTCCCAGGTCTTTCCATAAAGAGCGGGTCTAGACCGGACTCTGGGATGTTATTTATCTCCCAGGTCTTTCCATAAAGAGCAGGTCTAGACCGGACTCTGTGATGTTATTTATCTCCTAGGTCTTTCCATAAAGAGCAGGTCTTTGGGATGTTATTTATCTCCCAGGTCTTTCCATAAAGGTCTAGACCGGACTCTGTGATGTTATTTATCTCCTAGGTCTTTCCATAAAGAGCAGGTCTAGACCGGACTCTGGGATGTTATTTATCTCCCAGGTCTTTCCATAAAGAGCAGGTCTAGACCGGACTCTGGGATGTTATTTATCTCCCAGGTCTTTCATAAAGAGCAGGTCTAGACCGGACTCTGGGATGTTATTTATCTCCCAGGTCTTTTCATAAAGAGCGGGTCTAGACCGGACTCTGGGATGTTATTTATCTCCCAGGTCTTTCATAAAGAGCAGGTCTAGACCGGACTCTGGGATGTTATTTATCTCCCAGGTCTTTCATAAAGAGCAGGTCTAGACCGGACTCTGGGATGTTATTTATCTCCCAGGTCTTTCCATAAAGAGCAGGTCTAGACCGGACTCTGGGATGTTATTTATCTCCCAGGTCTTTCCATAAAGAGCAGGTCTAGACCGGACTCTGGGATGTTATTTATCTCCCAGGTCTTTTCATAAAGAGCGGGTCTAGACCGGACTCTGGGATGTTATTTATCTCCCAGGTCTTTTCATAAAGAGCGGGTCTAGACCGGACTGATGTTATTTACAGAAACCCAACAAAATAATAAAAAACATGGCTTTAACAGCATGAGGTAAAGGTTTTGTTGTGTTCTGCATGACACACATCTGAGATGCTGACGGGACTCCTCCGGTGGGGGGTGTGCTGGGGACCTCTTGTTTTGCTTTTGATGGGACACCAGCGCCATCTTGTGGCTTTTCTCAGGAACTGTTACACAAATCAACAGACCCTGAATGACGCAGGTAGTCTCATTTTGCCCTCATGTTGTCCTCATGTTGTCCTCATGTTGCCCACATGTTGTCTTCATGTTGTCCTCATGTTGTCTTCATGTTGTCTTCATGTTGTCCTCATGTTGCCCTCATGTTGTCCTCATGTTGTCCTCATGTTGTCCTCATGTTGTCCCATATCAATGTTCTTTTTAATTCCCCAAAATAACATGATTGATTCCACCAAACGCTCTTTGCCAAGTACAAATCTCTACTTTCATTAATTTTGGGGCGTCTTATTCAATTTTATAGCATTGTAAAACAAATGGAAGTGTTTTTGAAATAGTATTGAGTAAAAGTTGACATATTCCAGTCTGTGATTATCATCAACATCCATTCCTTTAATTTTAGTCTATATAATTCCTAATTTCTGCTTTTCTAACTCAAACATTAGCTATAATTTCCTATTAATGAGGTTTATTTACCATAAATTCCAACAATAACTGTAAAACTAAAGTTAATAAGTTAGTGTTACATAGTGTTAAACGTCAAAATAATTGACAAAAGTGGTCAAAAATGGCACAAAAACATAAGAAAAATTGAAAACATCGATAAAAAGCATCAACATAAGGGTTGATTTTCAATTTTTACGGGGAGACAACACGAGGGTTAAAGGTTGTAAGAAGAATCTTTGATTTTAACTTCAAGATTCAGAAGATGCAAAATGTACATATTTTAAATATAGTCTTAAGAATTTGAAATAGCCATGTCTCTTGTCTCTTTGCCCATCAGCATATACAATGTTGTCCCAAAAAGCTTTTCCTCTAGGAGTAACTGTGCTTTATTTTTCATTATTTCAAATGTAAATAACATTACATTCTCACTGCGACTCTGTCTCTCCAGGCCGTGATGTGATTGGCTGATTTCTTCTCACGTCACCAACTGTCAGTTAGTCAATCGGTCAGTCACCACCTGCGTGAGGTCTGACCCGCATTACCCGCCGGAGCAGCGGTCTCGACCCGCCGCAGAGCAACCGCACAGACGGCGAAAAAGAACCGGAGGAAGAGGATGTCGCCGCGGAAAACCGGGGTGTTAACTGCTGGCATGTTTAAGGTTAAATTAGACGTTTTAGTACAGAGACTAGGAACGGTTTATACTACTTTTATTTACTACTTGTCTTGCTGGCAGCCAGATGACATCTAGCTAACGTTAGCATAACGAATGCTAACACTGACTAACATCACCGAGGACAACTGCTAAGGTAAGAAAAACACACTTTTGTATTTCTTGTGAAGAATACTGGTACTAAGTTTATACATTTAAGCTCAGTTTTATTTGGAAAAATCAGAGTTTTTTGCCGTCATGATGCGATACATCTAACTTCAGATAACGTTAATGTAAATTATACATGGAAGTGGCTGGAGCAAGATGTAACTGGCTAACCATTCTGAGGGCAACGGTAAGGTAAGAAAAACAAGCTATTTCTTGTTTTTTATTACATATATTGTCCTATGTTCTAATGTTTTGTGTCTAAGTGACTCTTGGGATCAACACTTAAAATTGGTATAATACACGCTAACAGTAATGATTATTTACATGGAGTCTGGTGGAGATATGCTGCTCTATACACGCTAAAAGTAGTGATTATTTACATGGAGTCTGGTGGAGATATGTTGCTCTATACACGCTAAAATTAGTGATTATTTACATGGAGTCTGGTGGAGATATGCTGCTCTATACACGCTAAAAGTAGTGATTATTTACATGGAGTCTGGTGGATATATGCTGCTCTATACACACTAAAAGTAGTTATTATTTACATGGAGTCTGGTGGAGATATGCTGCTCTATACACGCTAAAAGTAGTGATTATTTACATGGAGTCTGGTGGGTTTGATGATGGTGATTTATTATTATACATAGTCGGGTGAAACATTGCGTGTTACGGCGAGGTGACCCAGAAACACTTGGAACTGGACATTTATGGCTTTCTCATTTCAATATTTATTTCATTGTCATCTGGAGAGAGATTTAAGACTGTCTTGCTGCCAGATGACATAACGTTAACAATAACGTTATGTTAACGCATAGTACAACTGTAAGGTAAGAAAAATACACTTTTGTATTTCTTGTGAAGAAAACTATTACTGCGTCGCTCCGCTCTTCTTGTGGCTTGTGCTGTGATTTTGTGTAAAGTTAATTAACCTACACCGTAGGTCACTGAAGTGGTTTTCACTGCCATTAACTGTAAATATAAGCACAAATGCTTAAACTGTTATGCCGTTGAGGATATTATGGCACTAGGAAAATATGTCTAGGTTAACATTAATGTCTTAACATTACCAAAGTGTGAGTCACTCTCAAACTGTTCGGCATCAACCTAAACCGTCGCAAAATATGAGCTGTGATGAAGAAGGAATAAATAATGTTACTTTTGAATATTTACTGAAAGTTGGAGAATGACAAATGTATAAACCTGATAAATATCAAATATGTCATCAGGTGGAGACTAGCTGCATGTTGGTTGACATTTCTGGCTTTCACTTTTCAATATTTTACTAATTTTCATCTGGAGAGAGATTTAGGACTTGCTGCCAGACGAGACGCATCTAGCTAACGTTAACTGTAAGGTTATGTTAACACAGACTAGCATCACAGAGGACAACTGTAAGGTAAGAAAAACACACTTTTATATTTCTTGTGAAGAATAATGTTACTGCATTACTCCACTCTTCTTGTGGCTTGTAGGGTTGTGCCGATAAACAATATCCTGTGTTGCCATAGGTACTTTGAAAATGTAACTTAGTTACTTTAAAGATTACTTGATTTTAAAAGTCACAAAATTAGATTTTAAAGTTATTTCATTAGCTCCACTTAGCACCAACTGCAATGTTTCATTTTAACCCTCATGTTGTCTTCAGGTCAAATTTGACCCGTTTTCAAAGTTTTTTTTTTTAAAAATATCTGATATAAAGAAAGTCAAAATATGAAAAATGTTGGAAAAAGTGGCAAAATCGGTGAAAAAAAAAAATCTAAAATACAAAAACTTCATTAAAAACGTTGAGATAAGGGGAGCAATGTTTTTTGTGGTCACAGGGAAGACAACACAAGGGTTAAATGAATGTAGCCTACAGGCAGTCTGGCACACTTGGGTGTTTTCCGAGGGTGCTCGAGCTCCGGAGCGCCCAGATTTCAGCGCCTGTAATAGGCTACCATTCAAATTGAGTTTGTTATTTTTTGTTTTTAGGTAGAAAAAAAAATTATGTGAAGAGATTTATTCAAATAAAATGTGCTTACCCCCAGGCCCCGAATGAGACAAGAAGCTGGCGTTGGCGCTGAGCTCTGTGGCCCATCTGTAGTCCTCTTGGCCCCTCTGTGGCCCATCTGTAGTCCCTGCGGCCCCTCTGTGGCCCATCTGCGGCCCCTCTTGGCCCATCTGCAACCCCTCTGTGGCCCATCTGCAACCCCCTCTGTGGCCCATCTGTGGCCCATCTGCAACCCCTCTGTGGCCCATCTGCAACCCCTCTGTGGCCCATCTGCAGCCCCTCTGTGGCCCCTCTGCCTTTGACTCCCCCGCTGCAGCAGACTCTGTGTTCCCCCGACACGCTGTATTAACGTTAGTGTGTAAAACCTTTTCTATGTCAGGGGTAGTGCATACCACTCCAAACCAACATTAAAAAACATAGTAATGTTTCCTTAGCGTAATAAACTAAGATGTTAAAGAAGAAATAATTTAATCTTGGATATTTACTTTACATTGGGGAATCATTTTTAGAAACATAATAATTTTACAGCTAGGTTATACTTTGAATTCTCAGGTTAAAAATGTCGGTTGAAGACAGGTGTTGATGACACCCAGAAACACAGATTTGGACATTTTGAGCCTTCACATTTCAACTCATTTCCGTCTATGGACTAAGACTAACGTTGGACTGTCTCATCATTGAGGACGACTGTGGGGTAAGTAAAACTTACTGTAATGTTGTTTACTATTGTATTTCTTGTAGAAATATTTGTGTTGTTGGGTTGTGGTGAAGCTTCAGGAAAGTGCACTATTCAAAAGTCTTTGACTTAAATATTATTTTAATAAGTTATTTATTGAGATGTTCGGATACCATTTGTTGCACAGACATTATAATTGCATTTTGGGTCTGTTAAGAGGCACAAAGGCTCTAAAACTGGCCCCAACCACATCGTTTTAGCTCAGTGGAAGCTCCTAGACGTAGCTGCAGCTCCTCCGTGTTGCCTGCTATTGACTATTATTATATTTAATTACTATTTCACTAAGAAATCAATTGAATGTTGTGTTTTTGACCTGTGTACTGATGTTAGCAATGTTTCACACTTTGGTAGATATGAAGAATCTACTGTATATGTTTGTTTTGAAGTATTTTTGATTTGGCAGGTATTTCATTTACTAGAATAGCCCAACACAGTTTGTTTTGTCCTTTCACAATTTCTCAATAGTTTTTTAAATAAGGCTGCGTCCTGAATTTAATACGTCTTAACCCACTGACCGAATTGCCTCCTTAGAATCAAATATAAAAAAAAGCCTTGTTGTTCAATATTGTTAGCGTAGGTGAGTCTATTAGCACACAGCGTGCTTTTACCCAGACTTAATAATGTCTGTGATTGGCTGTCTAACGTTACACATCGTAGAGACACTCAGGAAAAACTTTACATTACACAGAGAACAGCTCACGTAGTCGGAGATGGAACAAACATTCTGTCGTAATGTTGTAATTTCTTCTGGTTAAAGGTTTTGTGGAATTGTATCGTTAACTGCTATCAAAGTCGTTGAATTGGTATTGGTATCAATTGGTACGTTTTAGGGCGTGTTCAAATCCCCTTTTGCTAGTTTAACGTTGGAAAAAAAGGGTGTGTGTGCCGGACGCATGGTCCTCAAGGGTTGTACTCAGTGTCTTCATTAATCAGAGATATGTTCTGGGCGTAACATGCAATCAACCAATCAGAGGTCCTCTCCCATTCCCTTTAACAGCCAGGTACATTTGGACCTCGGAGCATTGCTGTTATGATGGAGGATTTGCACCCTCGTATTTTTATGTAATCTTCTGCGTGTGTTTGCTGCTGAGCGTCCCTGTGTGTGTGTGTGTGTGTGTGTGTGTGTGTGTGTGTGTGTGTGTGTGTGTGTGTGTGTGTGTGTGTGTGTGTGTGTGTGTGTGTGTGTGTGTGTGTGTGTGTGTGTGTGTGTGTGTGTGTGTGTGTGTGTGTGTGTGTGTGTGTGTGAGAGAGAGAGAGACAAGCATAGTGTGTGCACTGTGCATGAGTCCATTTTACTAATTATCTGGTAAAATAACAAGGAAATGCTGCGTTGGTGAATTTTAGAGGTTTTTGTTGGTCAATGGCTCCGCAGTTCTCTGGTGCTTTTAATATTGCTAGGGAGGCTATGGGATTCTGTGCTTGTCAAAACACAACAGAGTTAAACTTGTCTTTTTTATCTACATGTTGCAACATTCTTGACACCATTGCCCCATTTAAATCCATTTGTTCAAAACCCAAATTTGAACCTTGGATAAATGACTCAACTCGGGCTGCTAGACAACAGTGTAGGAAAGCTGAGCGCAAATGGAAAAAAGATCATCTGCAGGTTTCTTATGACATTTTTAGGGAAAGTTTGCGCAATTATCAGAGAACTGTTAAAGCTGAGAAAACCAAGTATCTCTCAGATTTTATTTCAAATAATTGCCACAAACCTCATGTTCTTTTTAAAACCATTAACTCTGTTCTTAATACTCCCCAATCCGTCTACCATGTAGAATCCTCTGAGGCCTGTGAAAAATTTCTCCATTATTTTGTGGATAAGATTGCCTCAATTAGAACAAGTATCTCACTTCCTGCTTTTGACCCCTCCATTTCCATAGAGTGTGCAGCGGTTTTCAACCGATTTGCGTCTGTAGCCATCTCTACTCTCAAAAATATTGTTACACATTTGAAACCCTCAGTTTGTCCCACTGATATTGTCCCGCCTCGCCTTTTTAAAGAGGTGTGGGACACTATTGGACCTAATATCCAAGAAATTATAAATAGCAGCCTTACTTCAGGTTCTGTACAAACCTTTTTTAAACAAGCAGTGGTGCAGCCACTCATCAAAAAAACAAATTTGGACACATCAGCACTTTCAAACTATCGCCCTATCTCTAAACTCCCTTTTGTCTCGAAGATTTTTGAGAAGGCAGTTCTTTTACAGTTTAGTCATTTTTAGATACACATGATGTTCTTGAGGTGTTCCAATCTGGTTTTAAGACATTTCATAGCACTGAATCCGCACTTTTAAGGTTTTTTTTATCTGTTTTCTACTTTTAATCTCAACTGACTCTGGAGATTATGTAATTCTTGTTCTTTTAGATCTTACTGCAGCATTTGACCACAGCATCCTTATTTCTTGCCTCAAGAATGGCGTGGGGATTAAGGGCACTGCTTTAGAGGGGTTTAGGTCATACTTGTCAGATAGAGATTTTAAAGTCAGTTTTGGCGGTATTTCACCTTCTGTGTCCATCACACCCCAGGGTTCGATTCTTGGGCCAATTCTTTTTTCACTCTATCTGCTTCCCCTTGGATGTATCTTAAAAAGACACATCAGCTTCCATCTTTATGCAGATGATTCACAAATCTATCTGCCCATCAAAAGAAATGATGGTAGTTCCTTAGCAAGATTAGCTGACTGTTTTAATGATATTAAAGCCTGGATGGCCTTAAACTTTTTTAAACTTTAACGAGAGTAAAACTGAGGTCATGGTTTTTAGACCCAGTGGCACCTCTGATGTCTCACAAATAGACCTGGGCATCTTTCAACCTTATGTTAAGTCCGTGTAACAAACCTGGGTGTAAAAATGGATTGTGATTTTAAAATGGAGAAGCAGATCAATTCTGTTGTGAAAGCAAGTTTAATCAACTTAGGCTTCTTACCAAGCTTAAGGCCTTTTTATCCTTTACAGACTTTGAGAGGGTTATACATGCTTTTATTACAACACGCCTTGATTATTGTAATGCTTTGTATATAGGTGTTAGCCAGGCCTCCCTCTCTCGACTACAACTGGTTCAAAATGCTGCCGCTCGTCTCCTTACTGGGACTCGTAAGCAAGATCACATCACCCCTGTCCTTGCCTGTCTTCACTGGCTCCCAGTTCATTTTGGGATTGATTTTATTGTTTGTTTTTAAAGCCCTTCATGGACTGGCTCCAGTCTATATCACTGAGCTGTTGAGGCCACATGCTCCTTCAAGTTCATTAAGGTCTGCAAACCAGTCTTATCTTGTTGTTCCTAAGTCGCGACTCAAGAGTAGAGGTGATCGGGCTTTCTCAGTTGCAGCCCCGAGACTGTGGAATAAATTGCCTCTTCATGTCAGACTGGCCCCCAGCCTTCCGGTTTTTAAATCACGACTAAAAACACATTTTTATTCCTTGGCTTTTAATCCGGCATGAGAACTGTATGTTGTATTTGTCTGGTGTTGTATTTTGTCTATTTATTGTTTCATGTCAATGTCCAGCACTTTGGTCAACCTGGTTGTTTTTAAATGTGCTTTAGAAATAAAGTTTGATTGATTGAATGGTGCCATCACTTTCCGCTGCCACAAGATAGCAATACTCCCAGAATGCACCTGAATACACCTCCCTGTAAGACCAGCAAGCCCATGGGTGCACAGATGCACGCTGGTGCATTTTGCTCTTTGCTATTTAAACAACGTGGGTGCTGGATAGTCTTAAAATATCAAGGACGCCGCAGATAAGGCCCAATCTGTATTGATAAGAATTACATTAAGATTGAAACCGACCAGAAATAGTTACGAATATTGAGACGTAGGTCCATTAGCAAGAGGTTGTGGTGTGAAGAAAATCAGTGGACAAATTGGTCAGGTGTCTGAGTGAGTGACCAGGATTAGAAATCAAACAAGCTAATTCTATTCCTTCACCTTGAGTTTTTTCTTCTTTAAAAACTAGGTTCATCATGTATCAGCCAGTACCAGTAAAAAGTAAAATCCCAGTCTGGACCCATGGGGAGGAGAAGCAGGTTTAAAGAACTTTTTTAAATAAAAAGATCTTACATGTCTACCTGAAACAATGTTCAATGTTGTTGAATGTGAGACAGCATTGTTATTATATATTTTTTTATATATTTTATTTTTTATGATACAGAGTTTTAGAGGGGACCATGACCACTTGATGGCAGTGTTTAATAAAACAAGGAGCTGAAGTTTATATATGTTCAGAGAAGAGCTGTCAGTTCCTGTTATTTTTTTTTTTTTTATTAATCAAGTGTAACAGTGTGTGTCTTCCTCTGGTGGACGTTGTGGAGTATCAGTAGTAATGACATCTCCTGGTGGCTGGATCACTCTGTCTTCTCCTTTACACTCTGGGGAAGAAGAGAACATGCAGAGGAAGAGATGAATCAATAAAGATGATTGGTTAAAGGAGAACAATCAGTATGTTTCAATATTTACCTAGCCAGAAAGTCAGAATCAGGATGTAAGTCAGCCAGTGTCTCATGTCTGCAGTGAGAGGGGGGAGAGAGAGGAAGAGCATTGATACACTGATGGATCTGGGCCTTCACATCATGGCTCCTTCCTCTTCATCATCTTTTCAGAAACTCTCAACAATTTGTGATTGTCCTGAACAGTGTGACTCCCTCTGGTGGATGTTGTGGAGTATTGTGTTGTCTTTGCTCCAAAGGTTTTTGTACAGAGTTTTGGTGTTTCCTGTCACTGTGGGCCTCAGAGCACAGTAGTACACAGCAGAGTCAGACAGCTTAGCTGAGGAGATCTGCAGATCCATTTTGGTTTTATCCTTCACTCACTGAAACAGACAGTCCAGGGATTGGATTTTTCATTGTTCCTCCTGTTCCTAAATGAGAGATTATGAACTCTGGAGGTTTTCCTGGATATTGTTGATACCAGTAAAACTCATCACCACCAGCTGCTTGTCTGGAGTATCTGTAGGACAGAGTAACAGAGCTGTCTTCTAAACTGTTCTCTTCTTTCTCTACTGGAGTGAGTTCTTCACAGCTGACTCCTAAAGGAAGAGATACCTCTGTAATTTCATATAGAAACAGACTTATTAATGATTTACAATCAGATGTTAATAGAATAAAACTTGTTCATGCTTCATAATACAACATACCTGTGAGGATGGAGAGAAACATCAGAGAAAACCCCCAATGCTGCAGTGGCAGCATGTTGAATAAAGGTAATGTTGATGGTGTGTGTATTGATCTCTGTTGAATATAGAAGTTCCTCTCTCTTCTATAGTTCAGTAACAGCTCAGCTCCTCCCTGAGTCTCTCCGTCTCCTCGTAGCTCTGTAGTTTCTCTTCTCTCAGTTACACTTCTAAGGTAAAGTGATTCTAGACTACATCATATTGAAGTGTAATAGTGTATCTCCCTCTGGTGGACGTTGTGGAGTATTGTGTTGTCTTTGCTCCAAAGGTTTTTGTACAGAGTTTTGGTGTTTCCTGTCACTGTGGGCCTCAGGGCACAGTAGTACACAGCAGAGTCTGTGACTTTAGCTGAGATGATCTCCAGATCAACACGTTTCCTTGTCTTGTTAATGTGAGCTGAGAAATCAGAACCAGTTGGATGAATTGATCCTCCCTCTGTGATGTAGAGCAGGAACTCTGGTCTGGATCTCTGGTATTGTCTGTACCACTGGATATTGTTGATAACTCCCTCATATGTACAGGTCAGTTTGATGTTTCTGCCCTCTGCAACATGTTCTTCACTACTTTCTGGCTTTATGCTGTTCATGGAACCCAGGGCTGCAAAATGAGTATTATTCACGTCAGTTATCCTTACCTTCCACAGATTAACCTCTAGTTGTGAAATATGTGGTTAATACAGCATCTTAGATGAGACTTTGATCTCTGTTCTAACACTCACCTATAAAGGGAGAGAAGAGTAAAAAGAGGTAAAGCAACATGTCTTTGGAGTTGTTAAAGCCAAACAGACAGCAGATGAGCAATGTTCTTCCACTGCAGTAGAATGAACAACTAAACAGCCTCTCTGATGAGCAGCCCTTCTTCTCAACATCAAGCTGATTGGGCTTTTACTTCCTCAGACATTTCTGCTCTAGAGACACAAATCATCTCATTGGTTGAGTTAAAGGTCAGTGGGTGGGGCCAGAGAATAACCTTTTGCTGAAAGGTAAAAAGATAAAACAGCAGTGAGGGGAAAGAAGACCTTTGGTGGATGTTTCTGATCTTGGTTGAGTTGTTGTCTAATTATCTTACAGTTTAACTGTGTATCTCCCTCTGGTGGACATTGTGGAGTATTATCTTGTCTTTGCTCCAAAGGTTTTTGTACAGAATCTTGGTGTTTCCTGTCACTGTGGGCCTCAGAGCACAGTAGTACACCGCAAAGTCAGACAGCTTAGCTGAGGAGATCTTCAGAGGAACTGACTTTAACTTGGAATTGTGTCTAGATGAAAATCTGTCCCTGAACTCGTCCGGTGTGTTCCCTTCATCCCCTTGAACGCGCATCAGAATAAATTTGGGGCTGTTGTTTCCATCTTGTTTGTACCAGAAGAGATAATTATTTTTGAACTGCTGTTATATTGACAGCCAAGTGTTACTGCCTCTCCTTCAAGTAGCAGTCACATCTCCTGTTGGTTGCAGCACGTTGTCTTGTTGTGCTTTGCATTCTGTAAAACAGCAACAAACAGAATCAGTGGGCTGTTAAAGAATCATATCAATTTTGGATTGATATCAAAGAAACAGAGTTGTGTTTATACCAAGGCTCATAGCAGCCAGCAGCACTGAGATGAACAAAGGCGTCATATCTGCAGTGTGGAGTAACTCTGAGCTAGAGCAAGTATAAAGAAGGCTGTGATCTCTCTGTTTAGTCTTCATCAACACTAAGTTGGTGGATTAGAAGGAGGAACCTGATCACAGTGACAGGGCTCATTCACAGCCCTGGGTTATTCCCCCTGCTGACAACTTTACACTACACACATGTTGTTCCTCTCTCCTTTCTCAGTGTAACTGTCTTTTATGAACTGATCTTTAAAATGTTCATGTGTCTTGTTTCCTGTTTATTCACCAACACATATATGTCTGTGAACTTGCTACCTTGTTGGTAGTTCTTATGAAAAAGATTTAAATTAAATAAGATAAGAAAAACTTTATTTTCTGTCTCATGTGACAGAAATTTATCTTTGACAGGGCAGGCTCCAATAAAACAAGATACCTATAAGAACATAAAAGATACAGTACACACAGAAACAGCAACACAATCATTGACTGTGCAGACGTACAAAATGCAAAAACGGAGCAAGAAGAAGTCTGAGTGGAGCTGTTGGACGCCGTCTATGTATGGCTGTTCATTGTGATCATGGCATTGGGAATGAAGGATTTCTTTGCGTTTCTCCGTCGGATGGGACCTCTAGTGTCGACCTGATGGTAGTAACTGAAAGGATTAGTGAAGGGGGGGATCCTGTGTGGTTATAGTGGATTTCCTGAGTACTGACCATTTGTGAAGTTCTGTTTTTGTTATGGGGTTTTGGGGGAGCCTATTATCTTGCTGGCCTTATTTGTTATTCTTGCTAGTTTTTAGTTTTATGGTTGATGGTGAGGGTGTTGTACCAGACTAAGCAGGCTGAGATATTTAGAGTTTGGATTCAATGAGTGTTCTCAGTTATAAGAGCTGCTGGTCTTTCTTATACCCAGTGTCTGTGTGCTGTGAGAAAGACAGATGTGTCCATCTCTGTCCCACGGTATTTAAAACCATTGACTTGTTCAACTGGCTGACCATCGAAGCAGAGGGGTTGAAACATTTGCTGTGAGGTGCTGTGCAGCGGGCTGGAGCCCCCTCGGTGCTGTACAGCGGGCCTGAGTTCTCAGTGTTGTACAGCGGACCGGAGCCCTTGGTGCTGTGCAGTGGCCTAGTATCTCCGGTGACGTGCAGCCTCCAGAACCTCTGCTGACGTCCAGAACTCCGCTGACGTCCAGCCTTCCAGAACCTCCGCTAACGTCCAGCCTTCCAGAGTGTTTGCTGACCACTCTCCCAGAGTCTACACTGACCAGTCTTCCAGTGCCTCAGCAAAACTTTGTCACAGAGACACCTCAGGGACTTTGCCATTTCCCGGCACTTCAGTGACTGTACCATTGCCCGGTACCTCAGAGACTTTGCCTTTGTTCATTGCCACAGAGACAGCTGCTCCCCTTTTTTTGCTGGCGTTCCGGCTGACTCCTGACAGAACCCCTCTGAGGGCTGGAGACAAGCTATTGAACGGCTTGGCTGGAGACAGGCGACGGGTCAGCTAGGCTGAAGACAGGCGACTGGTCAGCTGGGCTGGAGACAGCTAGACCAAGGTCTGCAAACAAGCCAACAGGATCAGGAGTCAGAGGTTCCACCAACAAGGCTAAAGGAATATTATCCACAAACAAAGCAACAGAGGGAATCAGCAGTCACCTGGCTGGCCTCCAGAGGGTCTTTGACGGCCTGCCTGGCCTTCAGAGAGGCTCCGACGGACTGCAGAAGGGGCCTCGTCTACGCCACCTGCGGGGGATATCGCCCTCGCCTTGTTCCCAGGTGCCAACTGGTCCCTTTTCTATGGTGCCCTCCATTCCACCGCCATAGACTTTTTCTTCATCCTCCCTCCTGGACTCTCTACGACCTCCCTGGGCTGTTTTTTGTTGGACTTGTTTTTGTTTGGTCTTTCTGTTCGGCCCTCCTCAGGTAACCCCTCCGCCCTCTCTGGACTGTAGTGCCTAGTTTTGGCCATTTTTGTTTTTGTTTTGAGGACCGGCTGGTAGCCGTGCCTTGAGAGAGGGGTATTGTCATGGTTTTGTCAAGTTTCGGTTTTAGTTTTTTTAGTTTTTTCTGTTTGTTTTCATTAGGACAACATTGGATCATTCAGAGATCCTCGCTGAACTTCTGGAGTGAGTTTGCTGCACTGAAAGTAAAGGGGCTGAATAATTTTGCACGCACCACTTTTGTTTTTTATTTGCTAAAAAAGTTTAAAATAATTTATAATATATAACTTCACAATTGTGTCCCACTTGTTGGTGATTCTTCACAAAAAATTAAAATTTTATATCTTTATGTTTGAAGCCTGAAATGTGTCAAAAGGTTGAAAAGTTCAATGGGGCCGAATACTTTCGCAAGGCACTGTATGTTTTGACAAAATATACACTTTATACCTTCATTAAATTATTTGAAAGTTTTCACTACATATATTTCACGAGTTTGGACGGACGGGATGTAAACTTCATCTTGAGGTTGGTAGAGGTATACATCTGCTAGGCGGTAATTCAAGTTCTTTTAACTGCAAATTGGCAGTTTAGTATCTTTTGGTGCTCTGTAGCCGCTAGACGGGATATTTAAAGACGGTCGACTTTTTGGGGAAGCTTCTGTTTCTATGAAACTCTGAAGTTGACATTAGCTTTTAAAATTTGATTCTATTGAGTTTTCCTGTGAATTAGGATGATATGAAATACCAGAGATTTAAGTTTTATTAATTAATGTTTCAGTGTCTGTTTGGGATGCAGATCAGCATGTTAAACAATGGAAGGAGCTCATTATGGCATATCTATTTTCATAGTTTCTATTGACAGTTGGTATGAACAGAGCCAAAAGTTTAAGTCTGATGGACTCCATAGTTACATGTCTGCTACCGACACAATGTTTCCTACGTGTTGACCAACCATGATGTATGAAGAGTGAAAACTGTAGGAGAAAGAGCAATATTTTTGGAAAGATTTCAGAGAATCGTACTGCAGCCCCCCACTCTGTCCTCCACTCTAGCTCTCACCATTCCACCATATACACACACAATGGAAAATCTAAAACAGTCTGAAAACGGGACAATATGTAAACTGGGATTTGGGAGAAACCGTGCTTGATATCTGAATGCCCATTCAGCCCAATAAATGCCAAAGTCTTGTCTTCAATGTACACTTGGAGTTATTTTTCTACATTGAAGTATGGCGATAAGGAGGGCTGTTTAAAGTGACATCAAGGGATTTTCCTGAAGATTTCCCTTTTAAAGTCAATGGGTATATTTTAAGTAGGTAAGTCAGTGTCCATGTATCTGTTGTCATGGTGTCTTGTGTTTGAACCATCATACAGTTGGTTTGTCATTGATGTGGATTTGCTGCTCATGTGAATCCTCCCACAGTGTTACGCTAGCAGCTGTAACCACAGGGACTCTGATAAAACTGGAATCACCAGAATCCATCTGATATCAAGCTGTGGTTTGAATACCACTTTCCTCCTCTTTGAAGAGTAGTCCCATATCTGTGTTCAGGTTTTTGTACAGCCTCTTCTACACTTTGTATCACTGTGTTTCTAGAGCACAGTAGTAGAGACCTGTGTCTGCCAGGGTTAGTGTCTTTATGGTCAGTTCAGTTGATTTCACTGATGTTTTGGATTCATATTTCTGCTCATCTGGGATGTTTTCAGAACTAACTTCTTTTGCTCCTTTCCAGAGAATAAACTGAGGTGCCTTGAGGTCTGAATGTCTGTACCAGTGAAGGTAGACGTTGTTGTCATTAGTCTCATAGTCACATCTGAGTGAGACAGAGTCTCCTTCTCTTTTAATGACTTCATCTTCTACAGGAGAGATTTTGTTTCCAGCTATAAATCCTGAAAAAGTAGAGAAAATGAAGCCATTAGACTAACATTGTTCATGAGGCTGAGAGGAGAAGACAGAGGAAAATGCCAACTGTACATTGTTACTCTGGACAGGAACAGCTCAACTGTTCAGAGATTTCTGCTCTGAACTGCAGTTTATATAAATCTTTAGAAAATAATAAAACCATGTTGTTCTTTGTATCTTACCAAAGAAAAGAGCAGCAAGAATAATCCCACAGCCAATGTTCCATCTCTACAACAAGGTTTAAATCAACAGGAGAAACTAGCGGATGTTCAACATCCAGTCTGAGAATTGTTGTCTTCACAGCTCCACTTATTATTGACTGAATGGTGGGACACAGTGCACAAGTAGTGCACCTCCTACTTGATAATGTCGCCCTCTAGTGGAGCTACAAGGTTCACTACAACAGTGTAGAAAAAAGGCTTCCAGAAGCTTGTCAGTGTGTCAGCTTGTGTTTTTGTACAGAGACTGTGGGTTTGCTGTCACTGTGGGCCTCACAGCACAGTAGTACACAGCAGAGTCTGGCACTGCAGCAGAAGAGATCTGGAGATCCACACCATGCTTTTCTTCAGACAGTTTAGTAGAAAACCTTGTGTCTGATTGGAGAGATTCTCCGCGTTTTGTAACACTAAGCCCTGAAATGTACAGGAGGAACTCTGGAGGTTTTGCTGGATATTGTCGATACCAGAAGAAATCATCAGAAGCAGTTATAGTCTTGGAGTATCTGTAGGACAGAGTAACAGAGCTGTCTTCTAAACTGTTCTCTTCTTTCTCTACTGGAGTGAGTTCTTCACAGCTGATACCTAAAGGAAGAGATAACTCTGTTATTGTTGTTTAAGACTCAATGAATGATTCAAATTTAGATCTTATTGACATAAACTTTTTCTCATGCATAATCTAACATACCTGTGAGGATGGAGAGAAACATCAGAGAAAACCCCCAATGCTGCATTGGCAGCATGTTGAATAAAGGTAATGTTGATGGTGTGTGTATTGATCTCTGTTGAATATAGAAGTTCCTCTCTCTTCTATAGTTCAGTAACAGCTCAGCTCCTCCCTGAGTCTCTCCGTCTCCTCGTAGCTCTGTAGTTTCTCTTCTCTGTTACACTTCTTAGAAACCTACAACATGAAAATTATTTAACATAAAGTTTAACAGTGTTTGACTCCCTCTGGTGGATGTTGTGGACTATTGTGTTGTCTTTGCTCTAGAGGTCTTCAACGTTTTTTAAGCCAAAGACCAATTAACTGAAAGAGACTGATCAGGGACCCCTACTACATTATTGTATAAAATGAAGTTGCATATAAAACTGTGCCTAAAATAACATGTGGGGTGGCCTAAACCTTTTTACATACCTTTTTTGCATAGAATATTAAACAATTATAATCAGAATCATCTTTATTTGCTAGTAATGAGGACACATACGAGGAATTTGACTTAGGTTGGAGCAAGCCTAGATTAGCCTAGATAGCTAGATTCATGTTAAGACTACCAAAATTAAGTCTTATTCGGAGGCCTCCCCAGTAGCTGCAGCTAAGCACAAATGTGACGTCATGAGAGCACCATAAGTGTTTCTAACTGCAGTCTTCCCCTGAACAGAGGTGGTGCTAATTAGCAAAGGCTACCGACTTTGCTATTTTTGGACGGAAGAAGAAGAAGAAAAAACTTTCAGGGTGCTAGACCTAGTCATTTTCTTGCTGTGAGATTAAGAACCAGTGACAATTTTGCTGACATTCCCGCTATTAAATCTTCAGATGGTAATATTAGCACTAACCCTGTCGAAATCAATAAATCCTTTCAGACACTTTATTCCAATCTGTATGAATCTGAGGTTACGTTGGATAAACCCCACTGTGACAACTGGTTAAATCAGCTTGACTTTCCTCAGTTATCAGCAGAGGAATCGGCTAGCTTGGACAAATTATTTTTTATTGAAGAATTAATCTTGGCAGTACAGAATATGTAAAAAGGAAAATCACCGGGCTTTGATGGGATTCCCCCTGAATCTTTGGCATTTTTTTGGGATCAGTTGGGCCCTTTCCTCCTTGACATGATTAACTTCTCTATTGAAAATGGTGAATTCCCCAGACCAAACAGGATTCATAAAAACAAGACTAGCAGCAGATAATGTTAGACACCTTCTCCACATTGTTGATGCGACAGAGGACAGTTAGAACCCAATGTCACTTTTTTCCCTTGATGCAATAAAAGCCTTTGACAGACTGAGTGGCCATTTTTATGGCCAGTCTGGGAGGTGATGGGCTTTGGTAAAACTTTCATTGGTATGATCAAAGCTTTGTACGCCGATCCCTCAGCCCGAGTCTTAACCAGACGCACTTCCTTTTTATTTCCAGTCTCTAGATCTTCCCGCCAAGGTTCCAATCGATTATGGTCTCAACAATATGCATTCGTAATACACAGCATAAGCTCTCATTATTTGCGGACAATGTTTGGTCTTTTTAGAAAACCCCTCTGTCTCTTCCTCACTTACTGTCATTATGCGAGGAGTATGGAAGCTTATCAGGCTTTAAAATTATCTGGTCAAAGTCTGCACTACTTTTATATGATTCTGCCCTCAATTCAACCATCTCTGCCAACATCCCAATTGTTAAGCAGTTTTAATATGTAGGCATTGAGGTCTTCCCCTGCTTAAACCAAATCATTAAACATAACTATTCTGTTCCCTGAAAAATGATTTGAAAAACATGGAAAGATGGATAGTTCTCCCCATGTCAATTCAAGTCCGTATTTCAGTGGTTAAAACGAACGTTTTACCCAGGATTAACTATGTGAGCTCTATGCTACTTCTCTCCCCTCCTGCTGGCTATTGGCGTAAATTATAATCAGCGGTATCTAAATTCATATGGAAAGGCAAGCGGCTGCAACTCAAGATAACTACTCTACGGAGGAGAGAGGTTCCCAACTTCAAACACTATTTCTGGTCCTTCGTATTGAGGCCCCTCCTCACCTGGTTTGATCCAGATGCATTTGTTTGCTGGCGTACCTCAGAAGATACGACGTCCATTGGCAGAGGCCTTTGCCCATCCGTTCCATTCGGAAGTTATTTACTGTGCAGCCTAAAAACTGTAGTGGTGTCAAGGCTTTATCAGTTCTTGGTGAAATCTGGGCGCTCTGCCCTTCCTATTGAGAGGATCTGGGCATGTGATTGCCCAAGCCTGGGTATCGATCTCGACTGCCATGATGTATGGTCTGACATCCCAGAATTATCTTGCAATTCACCACATTTTCATTCATAGGACATATCTCACCCCCATGAAAATGCATTATATAAAAATATTTAACAGCCCTTTATGCACTTTCTGACCAATTAAAGCATAAGGGACATATCTTCTCAAGTTCTGGGAGCGCTCTCCCGTTGGTCAGTTCTGGAACAGTATTGCATCCAAAGTATCCACCTTGATTAACGTTACTGTGCCTGTAACTGTCAATGTTTTGATTCTGAATGACCTGTCAGCCTTCCAGCGCTCTAAAGCTCTAACGTGCTGTGTTTGCTGGACTTCCAGCTGCTAAGAGGATGATGGAAACCTGTTGTAAGCCACCTCATGACTTATCAGTTCGTTCATGGATCCTTTCTTTTTTGGATGTCACGTACATGGAACTTTTGACAGCTCGTGTGGGTGGAGCCCCGGGGAAGTCTTTGGACACTTGGAACAGCATTGCTCCTTGAAGGCAATGCTGTGACCTTTTCTTTTGTTTGTGTGTGTGATTGGTCCTTTGTGTCTGTCTATTTCTGAATGTGTTGTTTTATCTCCCTCCCATTTTTCCTCTCTGTGATTCTGTGGCCCTGGGACGCATTCCTATGTCCCAGTGTGTTTGTAACTGTTTGTGAATAAGTTTACATTGATATTTTTTCTTACTATAAAAATTAAAATTAAACTTTTATCACAAAAAATAAAGACAAAGTTAAACAATGGCAGAACTGGTGGCAGCATTGCCGTCAATGCTTGGATTTGATTGGATGACCTACTTTGTCGTATTGAGCTTTTCATTCACCTTAAAAGAACTCATCTTAACCCAGTAAGTTTATAAGAGAGACTAGCAGTCCCTCTGACAGTCCTGCAGGGCATCCAGTTCTCCACATGCTTCCTGTTTTTGCTTTGTCACGGACCAATGAAAAAAAGAGTGGTGCATGCCCTCTGGTCTCTACTTTGACATACAGTTGGTTTGACATTGATGTGGATTTGCTGCTCATGTAAGTCCTCCCACTGTTTTACACTAGCAGCTGTAACCACAGGGACTCTGACAAACCTGGAATAATCAGAATCCATCTGATATCAAGCTGTGGTTTGAATACCACTTCCATCCTCTTTGAAGTGTAGTCCATATCTGTGTTCAGGTTTTTGTACAGCCTCTTCTACACTTTGTATCACTGTGTTTCTAGAGCACAGTAGTAGAGACCTGTGTCTTCCAGGGTTAGTGTCTTTATGGTCAGTTCAGTTGATTTCATTGATGTTTTGGATTTATATTTCTGCTTATCTGGGATATATTCAGAGTTATAGGCTCTTGCTTGTTTCCAGAGAATAAACTGAGGCGCCTGAAGGTCTGAATGATGTGTGTACCAGTAAAGGTTGGGATCACTATTTGTTGTCTCATATTCACATCTGAGTGAGACAGATTCTCCTTCTCTTTTACTGACTTCATCTTCTACAGGATAGATTTTGTCTCCAGCTATTAATCCTGAAGAAGTAGAGAAAATGAAGCCATTAGACTAACATTGTTCATGAGACTGAGAGGAGGAGACAGAGGAAAATGTCAACTGTACATTGTTACTCTGGACAGGAACAGCTCAACTGTTCAGAGATTTCTGCTCTGAACTGCAGTTTATATAAATCTTTAGAAAATAATAAAACCATGTTGTTCTTTGTATCTTACCAAAGAAAAGAGCAGCAAGAATAATCCACAGCCAATGTTCCATCTCTACAACAAGGTTTAAATCAACAGGAGAAACTAGCTGATGTTCAACATCCAGTCTGAGAATTGTTCTCTTCACAGCTCCACTTATTATTGACTGAATGGTTGAACACAGTGCACAAGTAGTGCACCTCCTACTTGATAATGTTGCCCTCTAGTGGAGCTACAAGGTTCACTACAACAGGGTAGAAAAAAGGCTTCCAGCAGCTTGTCAGTGTGTCAGCTTGTGTTTTTGTACAGAGACTGTGGGTTTGCTCTCACTGTGGGCTTCACAGCACAGTAGTACAGAGCAGAGTCTGACACTGCAGCAGAGGAGATCTGGAGATCCATTTTGGTTTTATCCTCACTCACTGAAGAAGACAGTCCAGACTTTGTGTTTTGCAATATTCCACCTGTTCCTGAATGAGAGATGATGAACTCTGGTGGTTTTCCTGGATATTGTCGATACCAGAAGAAATCATCAGCACCAGCTGCTTGTCTGGAGTATCTGTAGGACAGAGTAACAGAGCTGTCTTCTAATCTGTTCTCTTCTTTCTCTACTGGAGTGAGTTCTTCACAGCTGACTCCTAAAGGAAGAGATAATTCTGTTATTAGATGTAAAAGTTGGACAACTTTCATTTTTATAAAAGTTTTGAGAAATGATTTAGTTATGAAACATTGCAATCAATCCTAGAAAATGCCTAATATAACTTGCCTGTTATAATTGAAATAAAAAGTAGAAAATGCACAAAATTATCCAATGATGGCATGCTAGATAAAGTAGTCTGGTGTGTGTATTGATCTCTGTTGAATATAGAAGTTCCTCTCTCTTCTACAGTTCAGTAACAGCTCAGCTCCTCCCTGAGTCTCTCCCTCTCCTCGTATATCTGGATCTTCACCTCTCTGTTAAGCTTCCTCTGGTTAACAGACTGGGGCATTTGTACCATTTTCAATTTTATGTATAGTATCAATTCATAACAAGAGTTATCTTGAGACTAGGGCTGTAACAATACACCAAACTTTGGATTGATACAGTTCACAATTTTTGACACATGATTCGATACAAACCCCGATCCTTTTTTTTGTGGGGGGTAGTAATACAATGTCCACAGTCAGCCCCCAGCAGCTAGCCCGGTCAGCACTTAACTTTGTTGCTAAGGACGCTAACGGCAGTTTACTAAACCGTTGGGCAACAGACTCAGACACCCGAGTCAGAACAGCGGCCACTCGTAATGTTAGCTAGCTACACCTCCGTTTGCATTACCGGTACCCCCTCTTTCGCTTTTAGCCGTCTGTACAGTTAGCTAATTTTACCTGACATAACAGGACTAAGGCACCAAGAGGACTACTAGTAATTTAAAGATGTGGTAGCACTGGATCTGGATGAGAAAAGCAGGTATGGAAGGGCACTGCTCGGCATTACAAGGCACAGCAGAGCGTAGCAGGATGTAACAGGGAATCGCAGGACATGTAGCAGGACCACGGCAACAGCTGCAACCAGGATTTGGATCCTACCTGATCCAAGGAAACATGCAGGGGGAAAAAGAACATAAGGACTCCTGAGAATGACTCCCCAGCTTCTGGATCTCCAGAGGAACTGATGTCTTGTTGATTGTAGCATCAAATCTGTCTTCCTGGAAGTCTGGAGCATTATCTTTTGTTCCAATGGTGTCACGTCTCAAAATAAACATTGGAAAGTCACTGACCTCTTGTTTGTACCAGAACAGATATGCATTCAAGTTAACTGATTTCGAATGTACAGCCAAGAGGAAGTGTCTCTCCTTCAGTAGTAATGACATCTCCTGGTGGCTGGATCACTCTGTCTTCTCCTTTACACTCTGGGGAAGAAGATAACATGCAGAGGAAGAGATGAATCAATAAAGATGATTGGTTAAAGGAGAACAATCAGTAAGTTTCAATATTTACCTAGCCAGAGAGTCAGAATCAGGATGTTAGTCAGCCAGTGTTTCATGTCTGCAGTGAGAGGGGGGAGAGAGAGGAAGAACATTGATACTCTGATGGATCTGGGCCTTCACATCATTGCTCCTTCCTCTTCATAATCTGTTGATGTACTCTCAACATTTTGTGATTGTCCTGAACAGTGTGTGTCTCCCTCTGGTGGAGGTTGTGGAGTATTGTGTTGTCTTTGCTCCAAAGGTTTTTGTACAGAGTTTTGGTGTTTCCTGTCACTGTGGGCCTCACAGCACAGTAGTACACAGCAGAGTCAGACAGCTTAGCTGAGGAGATGATCATGTGGATTATTTTGTCCTTCACTTCAATCTTCAGTCCAGGGATTATTATGTTTCCTACTTGTCCTGAAGCAGAGTGAGAGATGAGGAACTCTGGTGGTTTTCCTGGATATTGTCGATACCAGAAGAAATAATTACTAGATGACATTTCAGAGTATCTGCAGGACAGAGTAACAGAGCTGTCTTCTAAACTGCTCTCTTCGTTCTTCGATGGAGTAAGTTCACAGCTAACTCCTGAAGGAAGAGATAACTCTGTTATTTCATGTTGTAGAAGACTTGATACAAAAGTGACATTTAAATGTTATTGAATCACACTTGCTCAAGCTGCATAATCTAACATACCTGTCAGGATGGAGAGAAACAACAGAGAAAAACCCCAATGCTGCAGTGGCAGCATGTTGAATAAAGGTAATGTTGATGGTGTGTGTATTGATCTCTGTTGAATATATAAGTTCCTCTCTCTTCTATAGTTCAGTAACAGCTCAGCTCCTCCCTGAGTCTCTCCGTCTCCTCGTAGCTCTGTAGTTTCTCTTCTCTCAGTTACACTTCTAAGGTAAAGTGATTCTAGACTACATCATATTGAAGTGTAACAGTGTGTGTCTCCCTATGGTGGACATTGTGGAGTATTGTGTTGTCTTTGCTCCAAAGGTTTTTGTACAGAGTTTTGGTGTTTCCTGTCACTGTGGGCTGCAGAGCACAGTAGTACACAGCAGAGTCAGACAGCTGAAGCTTCTGGATGTCCAGAGGAACTGATGTCTTGTTTGTAGCATCAAATCTGTCTTTCTGGAATTCTGGAGCATTATCTTTTGTTTTTAAGAAACGCTTCAGCATGTACCTCGGGAAATCATTGACTTCTTGTTTGTACCATAACAACGTGGGATTTGGATAATTTGTCTCAAATGTACAGCCAAGAGTAATTGTCTCTCCTTCAGTAGTAATGATATCTCCTGTTGGCTGGATCACTCTCTCTTCTCCTTTACACTCTGGGGAAGAAGAGAACATGCAGAGGAAGAGATGAATCAATAAAGATGATTGATTTAAAGTAGAACAGTAGGTTTAAAGAGTAAATAATCTGGATTTTCCCTTACTGCTGTTCTGTTTTATTTCTGAGAAAACCATTTGATGTATTATTTATCATGCACAAGATACCAACAGAAATTATCTGTTTTTTCTTTTTTCTGCATTAAAACACTCTTTGTATCTTACCAAAGAAAAGAGAAGCAAGAATAATCCCCAGCCAATGTTCCATCTCTACAACAAGGTTTAAATCAACAGGAGAAACTAGCTGATGTTCAACATCCAGTCTGAGAATTGTTCTCTTCAAAATGTTGAAAATGTTGGAGTCACTGGGATGTGGCGTCTTTGGCACAGGAACGAGGCAAGATGTCTTCCACAGCACAGGGACCCTTTGGAGACTAAGGCGCAGGTTGAAGACATGTTGAAGGACTCCACATAGCTGGGAGGCACAGAATTTGAGCACCCCAGGACGGATAGCATCAGGGCCTGCAGCCTTATTAGAGTGGAGTCTGGTCAGCTGTCTTCTCACTTGGTCAGCAGTGAGGCACACAGAGGTCACAGGTGGGGAAGGGGAAGGGGAGTCAGGCTGGAGAGAGGTGTTAATATGAGGGCTAGAAGGGATCTCCCAGGAGGAGGGCGAGGGACAGTGAGGGGGTGAGGGGGAGTAGTAGGGTTGGAGGTGAGACAGCAGTTGTGTTAATGGGGGGATGGGCAGGAGCATCAAATCTGTTAAAGAACATATTAACTTCATTGGCCCTGTCCAAGCTGCCATTAACTCCTCTGCTGCCAGTCGGTCTGAAGCCAGAGAAGAGAATGGGTGCCATGTATGTAAATATACACCCTCCCCCGCCGGTCTAGGTGAATGCTGCGACTCCTCACTCCCTAACTATAAGCTTTATACTTCTCTCAGTTAAACTTCTACAGTAAAGCGATTCTAGACTACATCATATTGAAGTATAACAGAGTGTGTCTCCCTCTGGTGGACATTGTGGAGTATTGTGTTGTCTTTGCTCCAAAGGTTTTTGTACAGAGTTTTGGTGTTTCCTGTCACTGTGGGCTGCAGAGCACAGTAGTACACAGCAGAGTCAGACATCTGAAGCTTCTGGATCTCCAGAGGAACTGATGTCTTGTTGATTGTAGCATCAAATCTGTCTTCCTCTTTAGAGCATTATCTTTTACAGAGAAACGTTGCAGCAGCATCTTTGGGAAATCATTTTCTTCTTGTTGGTACCAGAACAAATAGGGAAATGTGACACTGGTCTCAAATGTACAGCCAAGAGTAAGTGTCTCTCCTTCAGTAGTAATGACATCTCCTGGTGGCTGGATCACTCTGTCTTCTCCTTTACACTCTGGGGAAGAAGAGAACATGCAGAGGAAGAGATGAATCAATAAATATGATTGATTAAAGCACAACAGTAGGTTTAAAGAGTAAATAATCTGGGTTTTCCCTTACTGCTGTTTTCTTTAAGAGAAAACAATATATATGTTATTTAGCCTGTACGAGATACCAACAGAAATGATCAGTTTTTGCTTCTTTTTTTTGCATTAACACACGCTTTGCACCTTACCAAAGAAAAGAGCAGCAAGAATAATCCACAGCCAATGTTCCATCTCTACAACAAGGTTTAAATCAACAGGAGAAACTAGCTGATGTTCAACATCCAGTCTGAGAATTGTTCTCTTCACAGCTCCACTTATTATTGACTGAATGGTTGAACACAGTGCACAAGTAGTGCACCTCCTACTTGATAATGTCGCCCTCTAGTGGAGCTACAAAGTTCACTACAACAGTGTAGAAAAAAGGCTTCCAGCAGCTTGTCAGTGTGTCAGCTTATGTTTTTGTACAGAGACTGTGGGTTTGCTGTCACTGTGGGCCTCACAGCACAGTAGTACACAGCAGAGTCTGACACTGCAGCAGAGGAGATCTGGAGATCCATTTTGGTTTTATCCTCACTCACTGAAACAGACAGTCCAGACTTTGTATTTTGCATTATTTCTCCTGATTCCAGATGAGAGATGAGGAACTCTGGTGGTTTTCCTGGATATTGTCGATACCAGAAGAAATAATCAGCAGAACCTTTGGAGTATCTGTAGGACAGAGTAACAGAGCTGTCTTCTAAACTGTTCTCTTCTTTCTCTACTGGAGTGAGTTCTTCACAGCTGACTCCTAAAGGAAGAGATAACTCTGTTAATTCATGTAGTCAAAAACTCAATTAATGAATCACATTCATATGTTATTGAAATAAACTTGTTAATGCAGCATAATCTAACATACCTGTGAGGATGGAGAGAAACATCAGAGAAAACCCCCAATGTTGCAGTGGCAGCATGTTGAATAAAGGTAATGTTGATGGTGTGTGTATTGATCTCTGTTGAATATAGAAGTTCCTCTCTCTTCTATAGTTCAGTAACAGCTCACTCAGTCTGTGAGGAGTTGGAGAGAAACATGTTCACAGGGCAAACCCACCAAGTGAGAGAAAAGTGAAAGAAAAGAGATGTTGAATAAAAGGTGTGTTGATGGTGTGTGTGTGTGTTGTGTGAGTCCTTGAGAAAGTGTATGTGATGTTAGTTCATTGAAGTCCTGTTGTTGTCTTTATAGTTCATTGTTAACAAAACTTAGCTCAGCTAGTGATTCTGTTGTTAGTGTTCTTCACCTGTTAGCTCGGTTGCACGTTGCTTGATCTTAAAGAAGCATTCTCACTTTCACCAGCTTCATTCGCATGAGTGACAGGTGGATGGAAACTTAGCTAGAGAGAAGTTGTCTCTGTCCGTGTTTTAACAGACACACCTGGGGCGATTTTGGAAACCAGAATCAGGTTTAAATCCAATCCTCATCCTACTATATGGTAACATTAGCACCTAGTATACTACTATGTAGTATGGATAGTATTGTGGAGGGTACATGTGTTGAAAATGAAGATCCAAAGAGTTTCAGACAGAGTTTTCCCATTCCTGCCTTACTGTGAGGTTTCAGACAGTAGGCATCAAGAAGACTCATGGACAGTTATGCTGGGGAACTTCTTCATTAAAGCCCATGTTGCAGGTTTAAGAATTTTGCAAGCTTGTTGGTAATAAATATTTGAACTGTTATCCCATTTAATGGTGTTGGATATCGCAAAACTGAATATAATATGAAAAGTAGGCACAATTTTACAGTGTTTCCTTTTTCCCCCATCAATGTTTTTGCATGGCGTCACGTTGGGGAGCAAACAGAGCAGCCTCAGCGTTGTATTTCCCCCTGGTCTGGCCTAAGCTTTTTCTGGTCTTTTTATATTAAACTTTGTTAATATTAACAGTCTATGGTCTCGCCTGAGTCCAGGTGACTTTATTATGTGTTTGAGTCCTTGAGAACTGTGAGTCGTATAACTGATGTTAGTACATTGAAGCCTGTTGTTGTCTATTGTTCTGGCACATTTAAAAGTTAGCTAGCTAGTGATTCTGTTGTTAGTGTTCTTCACCTGTTAGCTCGGTTGCACGTTGCTTGATCTTAAAGAAGCATCAACACTTTTACCAGCTTCATTCGTGTGAGTGTTTAACAGACTTCAGATAGTTTGATTGACAGGTGGATGGAAACTTAGTTGTCTCTGTCCGTGCTTTATCAGACACACCTGGGGCGACGTTGGAAACCAGAATCAGGTTTAAATCCAGTCCTCATCTAGTCCTCACTAACAATATTACAATCATTTCACTGGAGTTATCTTTATTATTGTTTGTGTCATCAACACCATATTCAATCTAATTGGATGGGAATATACTGAACGTTGTACTTTACGCACCACTAAACATGAACTCAACAGATTCTGAGGTATTCTGCATTCATTCACAGCAAATCACTGCAGCTTGATGGAGGTAACGTTAGCACATAGTAGTATGGAGGGTGACATGATTGAAAATGAAGAAAACAGATCCCAGAGATTCAGACAAGAAGCAAGACATTCCCATCATCCTCGGCCTTATCTGAGAGAGATGTTTGAGACAGGAGGCATCAAGAAGGACTCCTGGCCAACATGCTGGGGAACTCCTTCATTAATGTCTGTTTAGTCATTCATATTTTATCCTTTATTTTCTTTCCAGATGCCATATTTGAGCACACACACATACATGTAGATTCCTTAAAATGTTAAGGGGAAGATAGATAGATTGATAGATAGATATTTATTGATCCCAAGAAAAAATGGGAAATTACGTTGTTCCAGCAGCAAAGTCAGTCACACAGCACAGAATATAAATATAAATGAAATAATAGGAAAAATATACATACATGCAATATACATGAAATAATAGGAATAAAATAAAAGAACATATATTTGAATATGTACAGGATCGAAAAACAAAATGTGCAACTGCTTAAATAATATGCTAAAATGTATGCTAAATGTAAATAAACCAATTGTGCATGTTGCCCTTAGTGCAGTAGTGTCGTGTCCAAAAGTCTTATCAGCACCTCGTGGATTCTCTGTAGCGGTCCGTGCGGCATCAAAGCTGTCGGAGCCTCTTTGAGAAGGAGCTCCTCTGTTGGACCAGTGTGGGGTGGAGAGGGTGGTCAGGGTTATCCATGATAGATAAAAGTTTGTTCACTGACCTCCTCTCCACCACAGCTTCAAAAGTGTCCTGTTTGCAGCGAGTGAGTACTTTTGCCATCTCTTTATCTGTTACACTTGTAAGGTAAAGTGATTCTAGACTACATCCTATTGAAGGTTAACAGAGTGTGTCTCCCTCTGGTGGACTTTGTGGAGTATTGTGTTGTCTTTGCTGCAAAGGTTTTTGTACTGTGTTTTGGTGTTTCCTGTCACTGTGGGCTTCAGAGCACAGTAGTACACAGCAGAGTCAGACAGCTTAGCTGAGGAGATGATCAGATGGATTGTTTTGTCCTCCACTTCAATCTTCAGTCCAGGGATTATATTGATTCCTACTTGTCCTGAAGCAGAGTGTGAGATGAGGAACTCTGGTGGTTTTCCTGGATATTGTCGATACCAGAAGAAATAATTATTAGATGACATTTCAGAGTATCTGTAGGACAGAGTAACAGAGCTGTCTTCTAAACTGTTCTCTTCTTTCTTCAATGGAGTAAGTTCACAGCTGACACCTAAAGGAAGAGATACATCTGTTATTTCATATTGTCTTAGATTCAATCAATACTCCATAAATAATCTACATGTAGATGTTATAGGGATTACATTTTTCAAGCTTCATAATGTAACATACCTGTGAGGATGGAGAGAAACATCAGAGAAAACCCCCAATGCTGCAGTGGCAGCATGTTGAATAAAGGTAATGTTGATGGTGTGTGTATTGATCTCTGTTGAATATAGAAGTTCCTCTCTCTTCTATAGTTCAGTAACAGCTCAGCTCCTCCCTGAGTCTCTCAGAGTCCTCGTAGCTCTGTAGTTTCCCTTCTCTCAGTTACACTTCTAAGGTAAAGTGATTCTAGACTACATCATATTGAAGTGTAACAGAGTGTGTCTCCCTCTGGTGGACGTTGTGGAGTATTGTTGTCTTTGCTCCAAAGGTTTTTGTTCAGAGTTTTGGTGTTTCCTGTCACTGTGGGCTGCAGAGCACAGTAGTACACAGCAGAGTCAGACAGCTTAGCTGAGGAGATCTGCAGATCAACTTGATTTCTCTCATTTAGTATAGCAGTCAGTCGAGGGTGAGGAGGTTTTGCTTCCACTACTGAAGGCGGTGTTGTATCAGTGATCAGGAGAAGGAACTGGGGAGCTGATCCAGGATCCTGTCGATACCACTGGAGATTTTGAGCTTTAACTGAATAGGTACAGGACAGAGTAGCACTACGGCCCTCTGATGAAAACACTTCAGCACTGCTGGCAGTAATATCTTCTTCCATTGTGTTACCTAGTGAGGAAAACAACATGTTAGATTTACACTGTTGCTCCAAAGTCATATCCAACATTTGGAAAACATCACTCTGACATTTTTAAGTTCAGCAAATGATGCTGTTAACAATGTATTAATCAGTTATTAGTGATAAAGTGATGACATCTAGATTGATGTTTTAGAAATGTGTAACTTTGAACCCCATCTAAAATCTGAATTGGATCTGTAAAACCTTGAAAATGTCTTTATATTTCAGGATTTATAATCCAAACCATCCGTACCTATGAGAGAGAAGCAGAACAGAATTGCAGTGAGTTTTTCCATGTTTGCAGAGGTGAAATGCTGTTTTTGAAGGTTCAGGATGAATCAGTGTTGTGAGTTGTTTGGTCTGATGTTCACAGCTGGAATCAAACAGTTGTCTGTCATGAAGCCACCTCTGCAGTCAGGAGGAGGAGACTCATATGTTGACTTACTTTCATTTCTCCAAGTCTTCATCACAACTGGGGTTCATTAGTGAAAAGAATCCAGACTGGCTCATAAAATACTCTGAAGGTTAACAGAGTGTCTCCCTCTGGTGGACGTTGTGGAGTATTGTGTTGTCTTTGCTCCAAAGGTTTTTGTACAGAGTTTTGGTGTTTCCTGTCACTGTGGGCTGCAGAGCACAGTAGTACACAGCAGAGTCTGACAGCTGAAGCTTCTGGATCTCCAGAGGAAATGATGTCTTGTTGATAGTAGAATTCAATCTGTCTTTGTCTTTAGCATTATCAGCTTCTACAGAGAGACGTTGCAGCAGCATCTTTGGGTAATCATTTTCTTTATGTTTATACCAGAACAAATTGGGACTTGCTCTAGTTGTCTGAAATGTACAGCCAAGAGTAAGTGTCTCTCCTTCAGTAGTAATGACATCTCCTGGTGGCTGGATCACTCTGTCTTCTCCTTTACACTCTGGGGAAGAAGAGAATCATGCAGAGGAAGAGATGAATCAATAAAGAGGATTGATTAAAGGAGAACAATCAGTACGTTTCAATAGTTTAGCCAGAGAGTCAGAATCTGTGGATGTTAGTCAGCCAGTGTTTCATGCTGCAGTGCAGTTTTTGAAGGAAGAACATTGATACTCTGATGGATCTGGAATCTTCACGTGAATTGCTCCTCCTCTTTATCATCGGTTAACAGCTCAGCTCCTGGGACCAATCTCTCTGTTTTTGCAAGTCAGTTTTCTCAACACTTTGTAATTTACCTGAAGTTTAACAGTTTATTTTGTTGTGTCTCCCTCTGGTGGACGTTGTGGAGTATTGTGTTGTCTTTGCTCCAAAGGTTTTTGTACAGAGTTTTGGTGTTTCCTGTCACTGTGGGCTGCAGAGCACAGTAGTACACAGCAGAGTCAGACAGTTTAGCTGAGGAGATGATCATATGGATTATTTTGTCTTCCACTTCAATCTTCAATCCAGGGATTGGACTTCTTAATATCCTCCATTTCCTAAGTGATAGATGATGAACTCTGGAGGTTTTCCTGGATATTGTCGATACCAGTAAAACTCATCACCACCAGTTGCTTGTCTGGAGAATCTGTAGGACAGAGTAACAGAGCTGTCTTCTAAACTGTTCTCTTCTTTCTCTACTGGAGTGAGTTCTCCACAGCTGACTCCTAAAGGAAGAGATAACTCTGTTATTTCATATAGAAACAGACTCAATTGATGATTGAGAGTTAGATTAGTTATTAGAATAAAACTTGCTAATGCAGCAAATCTAACATACCTGTGAGGATGGAGAGAAACATCAGAGAAAACCCCCAATGCTGCAGTGGCAGCATGTTGAATAAAGGTAATGTTGATGGTGTGTGTATTGATCTCTGTTGAATATAGAAGTTCCTCTCTCTTCTATAGTTCAGTAACAGCTCAGCTCCTCCCTGAGTCTCTCCGTCTCCTCGTAGCTCTGTAGTTTCTCTTCTCTCAGTTACACTTCTTACAAACCTATATCATGAAAATTATTTAATATAAGGTTTAACAGTGTTTGACTCCCTCTGGTCCATGTTGTGGACTATCATATTGTCTTTGCTCTAGAGGTCTTCGTTTTTTAAGCCAAGGACCTCTTAACTGAAAGAGACTGATCGGGTGATAAATTGAAGGTGCATATAAAACTGTGCCTAAAATAACATGTAGGGTGGCTATACCCTTTATACATACCTTACATGCATAGGATATTAAGCAATTATAATAGCCTAAGAACATAAATCAGGTTTTAATGTTAAAACATGATTCATAAAATCTGTATCTGGGGATGACAACCTTTGTGACTACCTTACCTATTGGCCAATAACCCTATCATCAGTGAGGATTTATTTTTGCTAATAATATGCTACATTCATGTTAAGACTACAAAAATGAAGTCTAATTTGGAGGGCCCCCCAGTAGCCGCAGATGAGCGCAAATGTGACTTCATGAGAGCGCCGTAACTGTTTCTAGCTGCAGTCTTCCCCTGAACAGAGGTGACGCTAATTAGCAAAGGCTACCGACTTTTCTATTTGTACGGACAAGAAGA
This sequence comes from Etheostoma perlongum, assembly GCA_026937815.1. Taxonomy (NCBI): domain Eukaryota; kingdom Metazoa; phylum Chordata; class Actinopteri; order Perciformes; family Percidae; genus Etheostoma; species Etheostoma perlongum. Next base: position 134,265 of record CM049382.1, on the reverse strand, counting down.
AAAAATGTTCAGGGCGCTAGACCTAGTCACCTTCTTGCTATGAGATTAAGAACCAGTGATGATTTTGCAGACATTCCCCCTATTAAATCTTCAGATGGTAATATTCAAACTAACCCTGTCGAAATCAATAAATCCTTTCAGACATTTTATTCCAATCTGTATGAATCTGAGATTACGTTGGATAAAACCCCACTGTGACAGCTGGTTAAATCAGCTTGACTGTCCTCAGTTATCAGCAGAGGAATCAGCTAGCTTGGACAAATTAGTTTTTATTGAAGAATTAAGCCTGGCAGTACAGAATATGCAAAAAGGAAAATCATCGGGTTTTGATGGGATTCCCCTGAATTTTTGGCAACTTTTTGGGATCAGTTGGGCCCTTTCCTTCTTGACATGATTAACTTCTTTATTAAAAAGGGTTAATTCTCAAGGGATGTTAACACAGCCTTAATTTCCTTTCTCCTGAAAAATGATAAGAATCCTTTTCCTAGTGTTCTGGCTTTCAGCCTCTGACATAGAAATCTTTGCAAAGCTCCTAGCCCGTTGTTTAGAGTCTCATATGTCAAAATGAGTGAACCCTGACCAAACAGGATTCATAAAAACAAGACTAGCATTAGACAATGTTAGACACCTTCTCCACATTGTTGATGCGGCAAAGTACAGTAAGACTCCCAATATCACTTCTTTCTCTTGACACAATGAAAGCCTTTGACAGACTTGAGTGACCATTTTTATGGTCAGTCTTGGAGGTGATGGGCTTTGGTAAAACTTTCATTGGCATGATCAAAGCTTTGTACTCCCACAGTCCCACAGCCCGAGTCTTAACCGGATGCACCCCCTCATTATTTCCAGTCTCTACATCTTCCCGCCAAGGTTCCAATCGATTATGGTCTCACCGATATGCATTCGTAGTACACAGCATCATCTCTCTTCATTTGCTGATGATGTTTTGGTCTTTTTAGAAAACCCCTCTGTCTCTTTCTCACCTTCTGTCATTATGCGAGCAGTATGGAAGCTTATCGTGCTTTAAAATTAATTGGTCAACATCTGCACTACTTCATTTAAATGATTCTGCCCGCAACTCAACCGTCTCTGCTGACATCCCAATTGTTAAGCAGTTTAAATATGTAGGCATTGAGTTCTTCCCCTGCTTAAACCACATCATTAAACAAAACTATTCTGTTGCCCTGAACAATGATTTGAAAGACATGGAAAGATGGATACTTCTCCCCATGTCGAGTCAAGCCCGTATCTTAGTGGTTAAAATGAATGTTTCACCCAGGATTAATTTTGTGGTGTCTAGGCTTTATCAGTTCTTGGTGAAATCTGGACGCTCTGCCCTTCCTATTGAGAGGATCTGGGCATGTGATTGCTCAAGCCTGGGTATCAATCTCGACTGGCATGATATAGGGTCTGACATCCCAGAATTATCTCGAAATTCACGACAATTTCATATCTCACCCCCATGAAAATGCATCACATGAAAATAATTAACAGCCCTTTATGCACTTTCTGCCCAGTTATTAGAATATCTTCTCATGTTCTGGGAGTGCTCTCCCGTTGGTCAGTTTTGGAACAGTATTGCATCCAAAATGTCCACCTTGATTAACGTTACTGTGCCTGTTACTGTCAATGTTTTGATTCTGAATGACCTGTCAGCCTTCCAGCGCTCTAAAGCTCTAACGTGCTGTGTTTGCTGGACTTCCAGCTGCTAAGAGGATGATGGAAACCTGTTGTAAGCCACCTCATGACTTATCAGTTCGTTCATGGATCCTTTCTTTTTTGGATGTCACGTACATGGAACTTTTGACAGCTCGTGTGGGTGGAGCCCCGGGGAAGTCTTTGGACACTTGGAACAGCATTGCTCCTTGAAGGCAATGCTGTGACCTTTTCTTTTGCTTGTGTGTGTGATTGGTCCCTTGTCTTGTGTCAGTCTGTTTCTGCATGTGTTGTTTTATCTCCCTCCCATTTTTCCTTTCTGTGATTCTGTGGCCCTGGGACGCATTCCTATGTCCCAGTGTGTTTGTAACTGTTTGTGAATATGTTTATATTGATATTTTTTCTTAATATAAAAATTAAAATTAAACTCTTATCACAAAAAATAAAGAAAAGGTAAACAATGGCAGAACTGGCGTCAGCATTGCCATCAATGCTTGGATTTGATTGGATGACCTACTTTGTCGTATTGAGCTTTTCATTCACCTTAAAGGAACTCATCTTAACCGAGCAGGTTTAAAAGAGAGACTTGCAGTCCCTCTGAGAGTCCTGCAGGGCATCCAGTTGTCCACATGCTTCCTGTTTTTGCTTTGTTGCGCACCATTGAAAAAAAAAAAAGAGTGGTGCACCCCCTCTGGCCTCTACTTCGACATACAGTTGGTTTGTCATTGATGGGGATTTGTTGCTCATGTGAGTCCTCCCACAATGTCACACTAGCAGCTGTAACCACAAGGACTCTGATAAAACTGTGGTTTGAATACCACTTCCCTCCTCTTTGAAGAGTAGTCCCATATCTGTGTTCAGGTTTTTGTACAGCCTCTTCTACACTTTGTATCACTGTGTTTCTAGAGCACAGTAGTAGAGACCTGTGTCTTCCAGGGTTAGTGTCTTTATGGTCAGTTCAGTGGATTTCACTGATGTTTTGGACTCATATTTCTTCTTATCTGGGATATATTCACGACTTGCTTGTTTCCAGAGAATAAACTGAGGTGCCTGGAGGTCTGAATGATGTCTGTACCAGTGGAGTTCAGGATTACTAGACGTTGTCTCATAGTCACATCCGAGTGAGACAGAGTCTCCTTCTCTTTTACTGACTTCATCTTCTACAGGAGAGATTTTGTCTCCAGCTATTAATCCTGAAAAAGTAGAGAAAATGAAGCCATTAGACTAACATTGTTCATGAGGCTGAGAGGAGAAGACAGAGGAAAATGTCAACTGTACATTGTTACTCTGGACAGGAACAGCTCAACTGTTCAGAGATTTCTGCTCTGAACTGCAGTTTATATAAATCTTTAGAAAATAATAAAACCATGTTGTTCTTTGTATCTTACCAAAGAAAAGAGCAGCAAGAATAATCCCCAGCCAATGTTCCATCTCTACAACAAGGTTTAAATCAACAGGAGAAACTAGCTGATGTTCAACATCCAGTCTGAGAATTGTTCTCTTCACAGCTCCACTTATTATTGACTGAATGGTTGAACACAGTGCACAAGTAGTGCACCTCCTACTTGATAATGTCGCCTTCTAGTGGAGCTACAAAGTTCACTACAACAGGGTAGAAAAAAGGCTTCCAGCAGCTTGTCAGTGTGTCAGCTTGTGTTTTTGTACAGCATTTTGGTGTTTCCTGTCACTGTGGGCCTCACAGCACAGTAATACAGAGCAGAGTCAGACAACTTTGCAGAGGAGATGATCATATGGATTATTTTGTCCTCCACTTCAATCTTCAGTCCAGGGATTATTTCGTTTATTAATTGTCCTGAAGCAGAGTGTGAGATGAGGAACTCTGGAGGTTTTCCTGAATATTGTCGGTACCAGAAGAAATAATCACTAGATGACATTTCAGAGTATCTGTAGGACAGAGTAACAGATCTGTCTTCTAAACTGTTCTCTTCTTTCTTTGATGGAGTAAGTTCACAGCTGACTCCTAAATGAAAAGATAACTCTGTTATTTCATGTTGTAGAAGACATAATGAATGAATCACATTCAGAGGTTATTGGAATAAAACTTGTTCATGCTTCATAATCTAACATACCTGTGAGGATGGAGAGAAACATCAGAGAAAACCCCCAATGCTGCAGTGGCAGCATGTTGAATAAAGGTAATGTTGATGGTGTGTGTATTGATCTCTGTTGAATATAGAAGTTCCTCTCTCTTCTATAGTTCAGTAACAGCTCAGCTCCTCCCTGAGTCTCTCCGTCTCCTCGTAGCTCTGTAGTTTCTCTTCTCTCAGTTACACTTCTAAGGTAAAGTGATTCTAGACTACATCATATTGAAGTGTAACAGAGTGTGTCTCCCTCTGGTGGATGTTTTGGAGTATTGTGTTGTCTTTGCTCCAAAGGTTTTTGTACAGAGCTTTGGTGTTTCCTGTCACTGTGGGCTGCAGAGCACAGTAGTACACAGCAGAGTCAGACAGCTTAGCTGAGGAGATCTCCAGAGGAACTGATCTTATCTTGGAATTCAGTGTAGATGAAAATCTGTCCCTGAACTCATGCTCTGTTTTCCCTGGTCCGATCTTAAAGCGGCTGAGAATAAATTTGGGGCTGTTGTTTCCATCCTGTTTGTACCAGAAGAGATTATCATTAGATCCACTGCTGTTATATTGACAGCCAAGTGTTACTGCCTCTCCTTCAGTAGCAGTCACATCTCCTGTTGGTTGCAGCACATTGTCTTGTTGTGCTCTGCATTCTGTAAAACAGCAACAAACAGAATCAGTGTGCTGTTAAAGAGTCATATCAATGTTAGATTGATATCAAAGAAACAGAGTTGTGTTCATACCAAGGCTCATAGCAGCCAGCAGCACTGAGATGAACAGAGGCATCATATCTGTAGTGTGGAGTAACTCTGAGCTACAGCAAGTAGAAAGAAGGCTGGGATCTCTCTGTTTAGTCTTCATCAACACTAAGCTGGTGGATTAGAAGGAGGAACCTGATCACAGTGACAGGGCTCATTCACAGCCCTGGGTTATTCCCCCTTCTGACAACTTTACACTACACACATGTTGGTCCTCTCTCCTTTCTCAATTTAACATTACTTCTAAGTAGTCATCATTGAAATGTTCATTTGGCTTGTTTCCTGTTTATTCCCCAAAAAATAAATGTCTGTGAACCTGCTTCCTGCTTGGTAGTTCTTATCAAAAAGACGTAAAGTAAATAAGATAAGAAAAACCTTCTTTTTGTCTCATGTGACAGAAATTTGTCTTTGACAGGGCAGGCTCAAATAACATAAGATACCTATAAGAACATAAAAGAAACAGTACATATAGAAACAGCAACACCATCATTGACTGTGCAGACATACAAAATGCAAAAACAGAGCAAGAAGAAGACTCAGTGGAGCTGTTGGACGCCGTCTATGTTTGGCTGTTCATTGTGCTCATGGCAGTGGGAATGAAGGATTTCTTACATGTTTTTACGTGCAAATGGGACCTCTAGTGTCGACCTGATGGCAGTAACTGAAAGGATTGGTGGGGGGGTCGTCAGTCCATCCTATTCTCATGAACTCGATATCTCAGCTGTGTCTGAACAGACTTTCTTCATATTTGGCAAAACATTCACTTAAACTAAAGCATGAACTGATTAGATTTGATTGTGCCCACCGCTCACCCCGACGTTAGAAAAAGCATTAATGGCCATAAGACTTCATATGCATATTATGACACTGTGTCTACTATTACATATGTCTATTAGGATAAGATGATGAATTGATGGCATGTTACACCCAAAAGATCAAAGGTAAAGGTATTGACTGTGACATTGCAATGTTCTGCTTCAATGCATCTGTAGCTGTTGTTCAACTCCATAACTCAGAAACAGAAGTGGAGACATTTGGTTGGATACTGACTCAGTGACACTAGTCTTGAAGCTGAGGTGATTGTATAGATCTTGTAGAGCATCAATGTTTCGCCAAAAGTCCAACTAATACCTTTTATTAATTTCCTTCTAATGGCTCTACTTCATATATGGTGAGTCTTTACACATGTGTACTGTATCTAAACTTTAACTGGACTGTTCAGTGAAGTCGTACCACTTCGAGGTGGTAATTCAAGTTTCTCTGAAATTCAAATTGACAGTTTAGTATCTTTTGGTCCTCTGCTTCTTTGAGAGGTTAAATTTAATGGAGTTGTTTGGGAAGCGTTTGCTTTAAAGTTGGTGAAAACCTCTGCCGTATAAAAGTGATTATACTGAGTTTTTCTGTGGGGTTTTATGCCATGAATTCAAAACTACTAGTTTTTTCAAAGCTGTATTGGTTGAGTGTCTATTTGGGATGCAGATCAACATGTTGAACAATGGAAGGAGCTCATTGGAGCCTAATGGCCCACAGGGTATGAAGAGGATTCATCCTTTGTCAAAGAAACCAAACCTGCACCCCTTCTTGCCAGATGTGAGTGACCAAGCAGTTAAGCAAGAGGAGTCACAAGGGGAGTTCAGAAGTAGGGGGTTCAGGGGTTTTCATTTCCCAAAAAATCTTTACAACAAAATAAAGTTTTAGGGCCCGTAAAAGAGGTCAAATAAACAGACGATACCTAAAGCTCTGAACGTAAGAGACTCAAAAATACAACTGACCTACTACCAAAGAACCAAAGGGAACTTATATTGGCTGATCAGACCAAATTTGACACACAGGGAGAGACTAACAATAACACTACTACAGAAACTGCAAATAATGGCATAACCTACCTTACTTATCCTTAACTCAAAAAATACTCAATATAATATAAATCTAAACCCCAGAATATCTAAGGAGAGAATAAAGCTACCCCTCCCCAGACATAACAATCCGTTGTATTGTCCAAGTAGGCCACCTCCCCTATAAAGCTGCTCAAGCTCCAAGCGCTCCCCCTTTATGCCAGCAGACCTTCTCGATCCCTCCCGGGTGTTGACTCAAACTGTGGTAAGTTCAAAACAAGTAGTTAAACAACAGAATGACAATCCAAAAGTAACCAATGGTGCACGCTCCCTAAAAGATACTTTTGTATGATAGACTAAATAAAGTATAATGTATGTGAAATGAACCAAGTGTCCTGTGAGTCATTTGTAACTAAATAAATGTTTGCAACAAATGTATAATGTGTATGAAAAAAGCATATAAACTAATCCTAAGGAAAAAATATAAGTGCATGAGGTTACCGCTCTTAAGCTGGTTGTGTGGCCATTGCTGTGCCCATCACACCAGTTAATTACAGACCTAGTTCCAAAATCCCCTTATTTCCAAAACTTTTAAAAAAGTGTCAAAGAAACTTTCAAATGCTTAAAATACACAGGGTTATTGATTAATTTCAGTCAGGATTCCGTAAGCTGTATTCCACAGAAACGACTCCTTTTAAGGTCTCAAATGATGTTTTGATGGCTGCAGATGCCGGAGATTGTTAGGTCTTGGTTCTATTGGACCTTTGAATGGCCACATTGAATACTGTGGACCACCATATTCTCATTGAGACGCTAAATAACTTGGACATTTCTGGGACTGCATTGGAGTGGTTTTTCTCTTATCTCACAGATAGGACTTTCTAAGTCTCTGTAGGTGACTTTATGTCAAACACTGCTGCATTGCCTTGTGGGGGTCTCTCAGGGCTCAGTTTTGGGACCCATTTTATTGTCTTTATACACTAGGATGGATCATCAATAGCTTTAGAAACATAAATCATCTCTATGCAGATGACATCCAGCTGTAATTTTCATTTAGACCTGATATTCTTAAACTTACTGTACCAAACTGCGTGCACAAGTAGTGCACCTCCTACTTGATAATGTTGCCCTCTAGTGGAGCTACAAAGTTTACTACAACAATGTAGAAAAAAAGCTTCCAGCAGCTTGTCAGTGTGTCAGCTTGTGTTTTTGTACAGAGACTGTGGGTTTGATGTCACTGTGGGCCTCACAGCACAGTAGTACACAGCAGAGTCTGACAGCTTAGCTGAGGAGATGATCATATGGATTATTTTGTCCTCCACTTCAATCTTTAGTCCAGGGATTATTTCGTTTCCTACTTGTCCTGAAGCAGAGTGTGAGATGTGGAACTCTGGTGGTTTTCCTGGATATTGTCGGTACCAGAAGAAATAATTACTAGATGACATTTCAGAGTATCTGTAGGACAGAGTAACAGAGCTGTCTTCTAAACTGTTCTCTTCTTTCTTTGATGGAATAAGTTCAAAGCTGACTCCTGAAGGAAGAGATAACTCTGTTATTTCATTTTGTAGAAGACATAATGAATTATTCACATTCAGATGTTATTAAAATAAACTTTTTCAAGCAGCATAATGTAACATACCTGTGAGGATGGAGAGAAACATCAGAGAAAACCCCCAATGCTGCAGTGGCAGCATGTTGAATAAAGGTAATGTTGATGGTGTGTGTATTGATCTCTGTTGAATATAGAAGTTTCTCTCTCTTCTATAGTTCAGTAACAGCTCAGCTCCTCCCTGAGTCTCTCCGTCTCCTCGTAGCTCTGTAGTTTCTCTTCTCTCAGACTACATCATATTGAAGGTTAACAGAGGGTGTCTCCGTCTGGTGGAAGTTGTAGAGTATTGTGTTGTCTTTGTTCCAAAGGTTTTTGTACAGAGTTTTGGTGTTTCCTGTCACTGTGGGCCTCAGAGCACAGTAGTACACAGCAGAGTCAGACAGCTGAAGCTTCTGGATCTCCAGAGGAACTGATGTCTTGTTGATTGTAGCATCAAATCTGTCTTTCTGGAACTCTGGAGCATTATCTTCTGTTGTTAAGTAACGCTTTAGCATGTACTTTGGGAAATCATTGACTTCTTGTTTGTACCAGAACAAAGTTGGAGTTTGGTCACTGGTCTCAAATGTACAGCCAAGAGTAAGTGTCTCTCCTTCAGTAGTAATGACATCTCCTGGTGGCTGGATCACTCTGTCTTCTCCTTTACACTCTGGGGAAGAAGAGAACATGCAGAGGAAGAGATGAATCAATAAAGATGCTTGATTAAAGGAGAACAATCAGTATGTTTCAATAGTTACCTAGCCAGAGAGTCAGAATCAGGATGTTAGTCAGCCAGTGTTTCATGTCTGCAGTGAAAGGGGGGAGAGAGAGGAAGAGCATTGATACTCTGATGGATCTGGGCCTTCACATCATTGCTCCTTCCTCTTCATTAACTGTTGAGGAACTCTCAACATTTTGTGATTGTCCTGAACAGAGTGTGTCTCCCTCTGGTGGACGTTGTGGAGTATTGTGTTGTGTTTGCTCCAAAGGTTTTTGTACAGAGTTTTGGTGTTTCCTGTCACTGTGGGCTGCAGGGCACAGTAGTACACAGCAGAGTCAGACAGTTTAGCTGAGGAGATTATCATATGGATTATTTTGTCCTCCACTTCAATCTTTAGTCCAGGGATTGGACTTGTCAATATTCTTCCTGATCCTACATGAGAGATGAGGAACTCTGGAAGTTTTCCTGGATATTGTCGGTACCAGAAGTAATAATCACTAGATGAAATTTTGGAGTATCTGTAGGACAGAGTAACAGAGCTGTCTTCTAAACTGTTCTCTTGTTTCTCTACTGGAGTGAGTTCTTCACAGCTGACTCCTAAAGGATGAGATAACTCTGTTATTTCATATAGATACAGACTTATTAATGATTGACAATCAGATGTTAATAGAATAAAACTTGTTCATGCTTCATAATACAACATACCTGTGAGGATGGAGAGAAACGTCAAAGAAAACCCCCAATGCTGCAGTGGCAGCATGTTGAATAAAGGTAATGTTGATGGTGTGTGTATTGATCTCTGTTGAATATAGAAGTTCCTCTCTCTTCTATAGTTCAGTAACAGCTCAGCTCCTCCCTGAGTCTCTCCGTCTCCTCGTAGCTCTGTAGTTTCTCTTCTCTCAGTTACACTTCTAAGGTAAAGTGATTCTAGACTACATCATATTGAAGTGTAACAGAGTGTGTCTCCCTCTGGTGGACGTTGTGGAGTATTGTGTTGTCTTTGCTCCAAAGGTTTTTGTACAGAGTTTTGGTGTTTCCTGTCACTGTGGGCTGCAGAGCACAGTAGTACACAGCAGAGTCTGTGACTTTAGCTGAGATGATCTCCAGATCAACACGTTTCCTTGTCTTGTTAATGTGAGCTGAGAAATCAGAACCAGTTGGATGAATTGATCCTCCCTCTGTGATGTAGAGCAAGAACTCGGGTCTCGATCTCTGGTATTGTCGGTACCACTGGATATTGTAGATAGCTCCCTCATATGTACAGGTCAGTTTGATGTTTCTGCCCTCTGCAACATGTTCTTCACTACTTTCTGGCTTTATGCTGTTCATGGAACCCAGGGCTGCAAAATGAGTATTATTCACGTCAGTTATCATTACCTTCCACAGATTAACCTCTAGTTGTGAAATATGTGGTTAATACAGCAGCTTAGATGAGACTTGGATCTCTGTTATAACACTCACCTATAAAGGGAGAGAAGAGTAAAAAGAGGTAAGCAACATGTCTTTGGGGTTGTTGAAGCCAAACAGACAGCAGATGAGCAATGTTCTTCCACTGCAGTAGAATGAACAACTAAACAACCTCTTTGATGAGCAGCCCTTCTTCTCAACATCAAGCTGATTGGGCTTTTACTTCCTCAGACATTTCTGCTCTGGAGACACAAATCATCTCATTGGTTGAGTTAAAGGTTAGTGGGCGGGGCCAGAGAATAACCTATTGCTGAACGGTAAAAAGATGAAACAGCAGTGAAGAGAAAGAAGACCTTTGGTGGATGTTTCTGATCTTGGTTGATTTGTTGTCTGATTATCTTACAGTTTAAAGTCCATGTTGCAGGTTTAATTTTGCAACGAATTTGTGCAATTTGCTTGTTGGTAGTAAATATTTGAACTGTTATCCATTGTATTTGATGGTGTTGGATATCGCAAAACTGAATATAATACGAAAAGTAGGCACAATTTTACAGTGTTTCCTTTTTCCCCCCACAATGCATTGCATGATGTAACGTTTTGGAGCAAACAGAGCAGCCTGCGTTGTATTTACCACTGGTCTGGCCTAATGTGGCTTCTGGTCTTTTAATATTAACAGTCTATGGTCTCGATCAAGTCCATGTGACTTTATTATATTTGTAATAATATTGGAGGGAAAGTGAAACACAGCTTAGACGGGGGTGTTGTTCGGCCTTTCACAAGTTTAGACTGCTAGCTAACGCTACGCCGCTGGACGTTAGCACAACAGCGTTAGCCTAGCCTGCTAGGTAAATATTACGACTGCCGTTGGTGTTGCCTATATATGCGTCCATGTTGTCAACATCATACATGTGGCATTAGTGCACCTTTTGTACCATAATTGTATTGAATGAAATGGTAAGCTTTGCTCCTACGAGATGGGTGGGTTTTTGTTACGTTACACACAAAGCTAACTGGCTATAGTTAGCCTGTACGGATGCTAGCGGATATAGCTAACGTCGCGTAGCCTACAGCAACTTCGGCAGTAGAGTTTTGGTAAGCTAACACGACCGCGTTGTCGCCCACAATCAACCTGCCGTGATGTTTGAAATGGAGACATGCATATCGTTTCTTTTCCTGGACATTTTAATTTATGACGTTAAATTAAATGAAGAGAAGCCCGAGTGTGCGCGGCCTGGAGGGACGCGTCCTACCAAACGTCGGCCTGCAGGGACGCGTCCTACCACACGGCGGTGTGGAAGCCGAGCTACATCTGCGGCGAGCAGTCTACAAACCAGGGGAATAAAGTTCAGATTCTCAGTTTAAGACCAAGTCTGAGCTCCATGATTCATCCAAAGCCTGGACTGGTGTGGATGTTTCAACCTCACAGACAACGGACTCGGACAAGCTTTAAAAAAAACGTTTGAAGGATACAACGGTGTACAAATACGTGTACTGTTGAGTATACTGTGAAAATGTTTTATGGAGTTCTCAGCTAATCGTAATCCGTAAAATATTGATTTTGCTCCAACCTGCTCCTTCCTTAAAAACTTCCATATGGATTTCTTTTATAATGATGCGCTTTGTTCTCAAATAAAAAGAACATATTTTAAATTACACTCTGTTCATTGTTGTTTAACCAATCTTTAATGTTTTCTGAAAATACATGTCTTTCCTATTATCCCACGTCCTAATAACAATGTAATTCAATATGGTTTAGGGAAGGCATAAACCAACCATAGGGGTACACTGTAATACTGGTCACTTCTCACTTCTTTCCTACACTACATCTGGAGTAAAGCTATATTGTCATAGAGTTGCTCAAATGCTCAGTACTAGTACTACTGTATCAGTGGTAACAGTAGTGGATTGGTTTTTGTATCGTTTCTAACACTTCTATTATGAGGTATCACCATATCTTATTCTGTGTTCTTTAGATTATATGACATCAAGGGGAATGGCTGTAACGGCCCAAAATGATTGTCTTGATACTGTCATAAGACGTTTTTACAGCCTGTCTGTATGCAGTGAACTTCTTGTTTAGGGATAAGGAGCCTTTCATATGACTTGCCTTAAAGGAATGGTAAAGTAAATATAAACAATTACAATACTGGTGCGTGCTGGTTGGGGAAGACCATGATCCTGCCTGAAATGTCACAAACGGATTTAGGCATCTTCAGATCAGCTGATCGCTGGGCGAGCTTCCCGACCGGCGGCTCACTCCCCTACAGCATCCGCTCTCCACCGCACCGGAGGAAGAGGTAAACACTTAGAAATAACACTCTGGGATGCCTTCTATTCCTATATCTAGATAAGTGTACCAGTACTTATCTGAACCAACGACATGATCACAGTCACTAGATTGAAAGAAAACGTTGACGTTCACTCGGTGCTATTCACTGACAGTAAAAAGTAAAGTCATTGTATGCACTGCTGCGTTGCTAAATAAAGGAGATAAATGAAGGAGACTTCCCCACAATATTGACAATTCCTCACTTGCCCTCTCACGTCTGGCAGGTTGGTAATTATTCGGCTGCTGGCCTTTCCTCCTCTTCCACATCCCAGTCAGTCAACGTAGTTCTAGTGCCAGGCTGAGACTTCGGTCCCCAGTATGACGTCATCGCCGAATTGACTTCATAAACCCACCAACACCAAAAATGACCAAAAACTAACTTTTAACACTATTTGGAGACATTTTTAAAAATGATATACCTATCTTGAGTGCTTTTTGTACCCAATAATCAACAGTGGTGGTTAACCTGCAACATGGGCTTTAATGGTTATTATACTACACCATAACTGACAATAACTCAAAGATACAATCCAACTTTATTGTCACCTGGGGCTGAAATTCTTTTTGCCTCCCTGGGTAGCTCATATAAAAAGAGGACATTACCATACATACAAACATACAGTACATAAGATGAATAAGTCCAATGGACATACATGAAACATTACCACAAATATCATACACGCCTACAGTAAAGAAACAAAGTATACATGTATAACAACAGACAATGACATGAACACCAACACAGACAAGGTCTTGGAGACTTGTAACCCTGAATACATATTGCACTGGATGTAATGTTGCTGGGTTAGCAATATGTTAAATTGATGTATGGAAGAGTTTTTACTCTGTTGTGTTAAAGCATGAACTCGAACGCCTCTGAAGGCATAAGTTGATATTGTCTGTGGAGTCATTGGAAATATTCCTGGCTAGTCTGAGCATACTACTATTGGGAGCTTCCTGAAAGGAGAGTGCTACAGGTAGTCCTATAATCTTTGAATACATCGATCAAAGAGCTTTGTTTTATTTTTACCTGCTAGGCTACTCAGCCAAGTAGAGTAGAGCTACAGTAGAGCATGATACTCTGAATTACTGATGTGAAAAACACAAAGATTTGGCTACCAGCTCTAACGGATCTCAATCTACGGATGCTGGACTTTTTTGGGAAGCTTTTGTTTCTATGAACCTTTTAAGTTGGTAGTTACTTTAGCTTTTAACATGTCATTGTACTGTGTTTGTCACCTAACTACGATGTTGAGAAATATAAACTACCAGTGACAGTTATTAATGGTCGAGTGTCTGTTTGGGATGCCGATCACCATGTTGAACAATGGAAGAAGCTCATTGTGGCCTAATGGTCCTCAGGATATAAAGAGGATTTAGTAGGTAAGTCAGTGTCTGTATCTGTTGTCATGGTGTCTTGTGTTTGAACCATCATACAGTTGGTATGTCATTGATGTGGATTTGCTGCTCATGTGAGTCCTCCCAAAGTGTTACACTAGCAGCTGTAACCACATGGACTCTGATAAAACTGGAATAATCAGAATCCATCTGATATCAAGCTGTGGTTTGAATACCACTTCCCTCCTCTTTGAAGAGTAGTCCCATATCTGTGTTCAGGTTTTTGTACAGCCTCTTCTACACTTTGTATCACTGTGTTTCTAGAGCACAGTAGTAGATACTTGTGTCTGCCAGGGTTAGTGTCTTTATGGTCAGTTCAGTGGATTTCACTGATGTTTTAGATTCATATTTCTGCTTATTTGGGATATATTCACCACTTGCTCCTTTCCAGAGAATAAACTGAGGCGCCTGAAGGTCGGAATAATGTCTGTACCATTGAAGGTTGGGATTACTAGACGTTGTCTCATAGTCACATCTGAGTGAGACAGAGTCTCCTTCTCTTTTAATGACTTCATCTTCTACAGGAGAGATTTTGTCTCCAGCTATTAATCCTGAAAGAGTAGAGAAAATTAAGCCATTAGACTAACATTGTTCATGAGGCTGAGAGGAGAAGACAGAGGAAAAATTCAACTGTACATTGTTACTCTGGACAGGAACAGCTCAACTGTTAAGAGATTTCTGCTCTGAACTGCAGTTTATATAACTCTTTAGAAAATAATAAAACCATGTTGTTCTTTGCACCTTACCAAAGAAAAGAGCAGCAAGAATAATCCCCAGCCAATGTTGCATCTCTACAACGGTTTAAATCAACAGGAGAAACTAGCTGATGTTCAACATCCAGTCTGAGAATTGTTCTCTTCACAGCTCCACTTGTTATTGACAGAATGGTTGAACACAGTGCACAAGTAGTGCACCTCCTACTTGATAATGTTGCCCTCTAGTGGAGCTACAAAGCCCACTACAACAGTGTAGAAAAAAGGCTTCCAGCAGCTTGTCAGTGTGTCAGCTTGTGTTTTTGTACAGAGACTGTTGGTTTGCTGTCACTGTGGGCCTCACAGCACAATAGTACAGAGCAGAGTCTGACAGCTTAGAAGAGGAGATCTGGAGATCCATTTTGGTTTTATCCTCACTCACTGAAACAGACAGTCCAGACTTTGTTGCATTTTGTGTTCCAAAGTGAAAGATGAGGAACTCTGGTGGTTTTCCTGGATATTGTCGATACCAGAAGAAATAATCATCATATTTTGCTTGTCTGGAGTATCTGTAGGACAGAGTAACAGAGCTGTCTTCTAAACTGTTCTCTTCTTTCTCTACTGGAGTAAGTCCTTCACAGTTGACTCCTAAAGGAAGAGATCACTCTGTTATTTCATGTTGTAGAAGACTTGATACAAGATTGACATTCAAATGTCATTGAATCAAATTTGTTCATGCTATATAATCTAACATACCTGTGAGGATGGAGAGAAACATCAGAGAAAACCCCCAATGCTGCAGTGGCAGCATGTTTAATAAAGGTAATGTTGATGGTGTGTGTATTGATCTCTGTTGAATATAGAAGTTCCTCTCTCTTCTATAGTTCAGTAACAGCTCAGCTCCTCCCTGAGTCTCTCCGTCTCCTCGTAGCTCTGTAGTTTCTCTTCTCTCAGTTACACTTCTAAGGTAAAGTGATTCTAGACTACCTCATATTGAAGTGTAACAGAGTGTGACTCCCTGTGGTGGATGTTGTAGCTTCACCTGGTGCAAGATGGGTTCCTTACTTGGTGGATTAGAAGGAGGAACCTGATCACATGGACAGTGCTCATTCACAGCCCTGGGTTATTCCCCTGCTGACAACTTTACACCACACATTTTGTTCCTGTCTCCTTTCTCTGCACAATGAGAGAGTGAGAAAAAACCGGGACATACTGAAGCGCCTCGTTGATTGTGTCATCTTTTTGGGACAGAAAGAATTGTCTTCCAGGGGACATGACGAGGGGAAAGAGTCCCTGAATCAAGGTTATTATTTGGAGCTATTATCTCTATCAGAATATGATGCTGACTTGCGACACCACCTTTGCCACGGCCACCGCTTTTACAGGAACATCTGGGAAAATTTTAAATGATCTCATAAGTGCTGTTGCTGAGGTGCTAAATGATGCCATCAAAAAGAGATCAACAACACCAAGTATGTCGCATTTATGGCTGACAAGACCACAGATTTCAGCAACACTGCACAGTTGTCATTTGTACTTTGGTATGTTACTGACACCGGAGTAAAAGAGAGATTTTTAAAGATTGAGGATGTCACAGAAAGAAAAAGAGCTCACGATCTCGCAGCTTCAGTACTTGAAGTGTCGGGCAGCTACGACTGTAAAACAAAGTTAGTGACACAGTTTTATGACGGAGCCGCTGTCATGGCATCGGGACTTAATGGCGTACAGGCACGCGTAATAGAAGAAATCCCTCAGGCTCTGTTTGTGCACTGTTATGCCCACACATTAAACCTTGTGATATCTCAGAGAGCATCAACAATAAAGGACTGAAAAATCTTTTTTGCGAATCTGGAAGGATTGTCTGCATTTTTTACACGTTCTCCGACGCGAACAAAGCTGCTGTATGAGTCTTGCGAGAGGCGGCTGCCGTGGGTCTCTCAGGTGAGATGGAACTTAAACTCCAGGTTGGTGGGCCCGGTCCACAACAAAAGAGCTGAGCTGGTCAAGCTTTTCCAGCACATCCTCGATCACGCGGAGGATTTTGACCGTGAAACGGTACATTGTGCATCAGGACACTTGTCACCGTTGAAAAGGTTTGAGTTCTGTTCTTTTTCTCTTTGCTTTCATCTGCATTTTTGACGTTGCTGTTGTGCTCTTCGGAATACTGCGAAATAAGAGCTTGGACGTCCCGTTCAGTCTGGCCAGAATTGAGGATTTTTGCCAGAGTCTTGAAGGTGAGCGTGGAAACTGATGCCATCTATGAGAGTACTGGGGAGGCCGCGGGTCAGCCGAGCGCAGCTAGAGGCCGAACAGACCCCCACGCGCACTATAGACTGCTACACACAGCGCTAATCGACAGCATCATCACGCAAATCAGGAATCGATTTGAGGATCACGAGCGACTGTTTGTTGCATTGCTTGATGCACAGCTGTTTACCAAGTTGAAGCAGACATTTCCCAAAACAGCTCTCTCAAGCGCATCACAACGTATTCAAGGAATGCAACCGGACAAACAGGACTCTCTACACCGGCATCTAATCCCATAGAGAAGGAGCTGCTCATTTATCTTAAGCAGGACGCTCAACTGCATGAGGAGGTCAATGAACGTTTTATCAGAAAGGATTGGAGGATGGATTTCATTTACAAGTAATGGGCGAGTGTTACTTCTTACTGTTGAGGAGAGTTTGCGGTATTTTATACATTTGTATTGCTGTTGTTTGGGTATAGATGTTGATGCTATGTTGATGTGCCTAAAGACCTTTGGTGCATGTTTCTGATGTTGGTTGAGTTGTTGTGATTGTCTTAAAGTTTAACAGTGTGTCTCCCTCTGGTGGACGTTGTGGAGTATTGTGTTGTCTTTGCTCCAAAGGTTTTTGTACAGAGTTTTGGTGTTTCCTGTCACTGTGGGCCTCAGAGCACAGTAGTACACAGCAGAGTCAGAAAGCTGAAGCTTCTGGATCTTCAGAGGAACTGACCTATCCTTGACTGTAGCATAAATTCGTTCTTTGTGAATATCTTCTGCATCTTTTGCTCCACTGTAGACTCTTAGCATAAACTGTGGAAAGCTGTTTCCTTCTTGTTTGTACCAGAACAAATATGGAAATGTGTCACTGGTCTCAAATGTACAGCCAAGAGTAAGAGTCTCTCCTTCAGTAGTAATGACATCTCCTGGTGGCTGGATCACTCTGTCTTCTCCTTTACACTCTGGGGAAGAAGAGAACATGGAGAGGAAGAGATGAATCAATAAAGATGATTAATTTAAGAACAATAGGTTTAAAGTGTAAATAATCTGGATTTTCTCTTACTGCTGTTTTATTTCAAGAAAACCATATAACCTGTTATTTGGCATGTACGAGATACCAGCAGAAATTATCTGTTTTTGCTTTTTTCTGCATTAAAACACTCTTTGTATCTTACCAAAGAAAAGAGCAGCAAGAATAATCCACAGCCAATGTTCCATCTCTACAACAAGGTTTAAATCAACAGGAGATACTAGCTGATGTTCATTATCCAGTCTGAGAATTGTTCTCTTCACAGCTCCACTTATTATTGACTGAATGGTTGAACACAGTACACAAGTAGTGCACCTCCTACTTGATAATGTCGCCCTCTAGTGGAGCTACAAGGTTCACTACAACAGTGTAGAAAAAAGGCTTCCAGCAGCTTGTCAGTGTGTCAGCTTGTGTTTTTGTACAGAGACTGTGGGTTTGCTGTCACTGTGGGCCTCACAGCACAGTAGTACACAGCAGAGTCAGACAGCTTAGCTGAGGAGATGATCATATGGATTATTTTGTCCTCCACTTCAATCTTTAGTCCAGGGATTTCTTCGTTTCCTACTTGTCCTGAAGCAGAGTGTGAGATGAGGAACTCTGGAGGTTTTCCTGGATATTGTCGGTACCAGAAGTAATAATCACTAGATGACATTTTGGAGTATCTGTAGGACAGAGTAACAGAGTTGTCTTCTAAACTGTTCTCTTCTTTCTCTACTGGAGTGAGTTCTTCACAGCTAACTCCTAAAGGAAGGGATAACTCTGTTATTTCATGTTGTATAATACTTAAAAAAGATTCCCAATCAGATATTATTGGAAGAAAACTTGTTCATGCTTCATAATCTAACATACCTGTGAGGATGGAGAGAAACATCAGAGAAAACCCCCAATGCTGCAGTGGCAGCATGTTGAATAAAGGTAATGTTGATGGTGTGTATTGATCTCTGTTGAATATAGAAGTTCCTCTCTCTTCTATAGTTCAGTAACAGCTCAGCTCCTCCCTGAGTCTCTCCCTCTCCTCGTAGCTCTGAAGTTTCTCTTCTCTCAGTTACACTTCTAAGGTAAAGTGATTCTAGACTACATCATATTGAAGGTTAACAGAGTGTGACTCCCTCTGGTGGACGTTGTGGAGTATTGTGTTGTCTTTGCTCCAAAGGTTTTTGTACAGAGTTTTGGTGTTTCCTGTCACTGTGGGCCTCAGAGCACAGTAGTACACAGCAGAGTCTGTGACTTTAGCTGAGATGATCTCCAGATCAACACGTTTCCTTGTCTTGTTAATGTGAGCTGAGAAATCAGAACCAGTTGGATGAATTGATCCTCCCTCTGTGATGTAGAGCAGGAACTCTGGTCTGGATCTCTGGTATTGTCTGTACCACTGGATATTGATGATAACTCCCTCATATGTACAGGTCAAGTTGATGTTTCTGCCCTCTGCAACATGTTCTTCACTACTTTCTGGCTTTATGCTGTTCATGGAACCCAGGGCTGCAAAATGAGTATTATTCATCTCAGTTATCATTACCTTCCACAGATTAACCTCTAGTTGTGAAATATGTGGTTAATACAGCAGCTTAGATGAGACTTGGATCTCTGTTATAACACTCACCTATAAAGGGATTAAAGTAAAAAGAGGTAAAGCAACATGTCTTTGGAGTTGTTGAAGCCAAACAGACAGCAGATGAGCAATGTTCTTCCACTGCAGTAGAATGAACAACTAAAAAGCCTCTGATGAGCAGCCCTTCTTCTCAACATCAAGCTGATTGGGCTTTTACTTCCTCAGACATTTCTGCTCTGGAGACACAAATCATCTCATTGGTTGAGTTAAACATCAGTGGGCGGGGCCAGAGAATAACCTTTTGCTGAAAGGTAAAAAGATGAAACAGCAGTGAAGAGAAAGAAGACCTTTGGTGGATGTCTCTGATGTTGGTTGAGTTGCTGTCTGATTATCTTACAGTTTAACTGTGTGTCTCCCTCTGGTGGACGTTGTAGAGTATTGTGTTGTCTTTGCTCCAAAGGTTTTTGTACAGAGTTTTGGCGTTTCCTGTCACTGTGGGCTGCAGAGCACAGTAGTACACAGCAGAGTCAGACAGCTGAAGCTTCTGGATCTCCAGAGGAAAGGACTTATCCTTTATTGCAGCATCAAATCTCTCTTTCTCTCTTTAGAATTATCAGCTTTTACAGAGAAACGTTGCAGCAGCATCTTTGGGTAATCATTGACTTCTTGTTTGTACCAGAACAAAGTGGGATTTGGATAATTTGTCTCAAATGTACAGGCAAGAGTAAGTGTCTCTCCTTCAGTAGTAATGACATCTCCTGGTGGCTGGATCACTCTGTCTTCTCCTTTACACTCTGGGGAAGAAGAGAACATGCAGAAGAAGAAATTAATCAATTAAGATGATTGATTAAAGCACAACAGTAGGTTTAAAGAGTAAATAATCTGGATTTTCCCTTACTGCTTTTTCTTTAAGAGAAAACAATATATATGTTAATTAGCATGAACAAGATACCAACAGAAATGATCAGTTTTTGCTTTTTTCTGCATTAAAACACTCTGTGTATCTTACCAAAGAAAAGAACAGCAAGAATAATCCCCAGCCAATGCTCCATCTCTACAACAAGGTTTAAATCAACAGGAGAAACTAGCTGATGTTCAACATCCAGTCTGAGAATTGTACTCTTCACAGCTCCACTTATTATTGACTGAATGGTTGAACACAGTGCACAAGTAGTGCACCTCCTACTTGATAATGTCGCCCTCTAGTGGAGCTACAAGGTTCACTACAACAGTGTAGAAAAAGGCTTCCAGCAGCTTGTCAGTGTGTCAGCTTGTGTTTTTGTACAGAGACTGTGGGTTTGCTGTCACTGTGGGCCTCACAGCACAGTAGTACAGAGCAGAGTCTGGTACTGCAGCAGAGGAGATCTGGAGATCCACACCATGCTTTTCTTCAGATAGTTTAGTAGAGAACCTTGTGTCCAATGTCAGAGATTCTGCTTTTTTTGTAACGTTCAACCCTGAGATGAAGATGAGGAACTCTGGTGGTAGTCCTGGATATTGTCGATACCAGAAGAAATAATCATTGATATCAGCTTGTCTTGAGTATCTGCAGGACAGAGTAACAGCGCTGTCTTCTAAACTGTTCTTTTCTTTCTCTACTGGAGTGAGTTCTTCACAGCTGACTCCTAAAGGAAGAGATAACTCTGTTACTTCATGTAGTAAAAAACTCAATGATTTACATTCATATGTTTTTGAAATAAACTAGTTCAAGCTTCATAATCTAACATACCTGTGAGGATGGAGAGAAACATCAGAGAAAACCCCCAATGATGCAGTGGCAGCATGTTGAATAAAGGTAATGTTGATGGTGTGTGTATTGATCTCTGTTGAATATAGAAGTTCCTCTCTCTTCTATAGTTCAGTAACAGCTCAGCTCCTCCCTGAGTCTCTCCCTCTCCTCCTAGATCTGTATCTTCACCTCTCTGTTAAGCTTCCTCTGGTTAACTGACTGGGGCATTTGTACCATTTTCAATTTTATTTATAGTATCAATTCATAACGAGTTATCTTGAGACTAGGGCTGTAACAATACACCAAACTTTGGATCGATTCAGTTAACGATTTTTGACACATGATTCGATACAAACCCCGATTCTTTTTTTGTGGGGGGTAGTAGTACAATGCCCACAGTCAGCTCCCAGCAGGTAGCAACCATCCACTATCATTACAGCCTCAGGGACACATCCACAGTCAGCCCCCAGCAGGTAGCAATTCAATTCAATTCAATTTTATTTATAGTATCAATTCATAACAAGAGTTATCTCAAGACACTTTACAAGGACCCAACAGTTCTAGTAATTTCCTCCAGAGCAAGCAACAGTGCGACAGTGGCAAGGAAAAACTCCCCTTTGGGAAGAAACCTCTGACAGACCCAGACCCAGGCTCTTGGTAGGCGGTGTCTGACGACCGGTTGGGGATAGAATGAAGAGTGGCAATAACAGTCCCAAATAAAATAATAATAATAATAGTTGTTTGTAGTAGTAGTTCATGGCATAGCAGGGCACTGTGCAGCATTACAAGGCACAGCAGGACGTAGCTGGGCACGCGGATGTCTAAACAGGGAAGGGAATGTAGCGGGACCATGGCGACAGCTCCAACCACGATTTTGGAGCCTCCCTGATCCGAGGAAACATGCTGGGGAAAAAGAAAAAAAGGACTCCGGGGAATGACTCCCCAGAGCTAGGTTAGTAACTAGCATTTCTGGGACATAGATGCACACAAAATAGGAAGATAGAAAGATAGGAGAGAGGAGCTCAGTGTGTCGAAGGAAGTCCCCCAGCTGTCTAAAACTATTACAGCATAACTAAGAGAGACAGGGTAAAGAGAGGAGCCTGGTCAGGCTAGAACTCTCCCCAACCGGATCGGGCTCTATGCCAAGTCTCCCTGTAGTTTTCGTTATATGACAGATAAATCTGACAACTATGACTTGAAGCAACGGGTTAGGTGGACGCTGGACTTCACTCCCTAACAATATTCAATTCTATGCCCTAACTATAAGCTTTATCAAAAAGGAAAGCCTTAAGCCTACTCTTAAATGTGGAGACGGTGTCTGCCTCCTGAACCCAAACTGGAACCTGGTTCCACAGGAGAGGAGCCTGATAGCTGAAGCCTTTCACTTTTAGAGACTCTAGGAACCACAAGTAATCCTGCATTCTTGAAGTGCTCTTCAGGGTTGTAAGGTACTATGAGCTCTTTTAAGATAAGATGGTGCCTGACCATGAAAGAGCTTTCACAGGTGAGAAGGATTTTAAATTCTATTCTGTTTTCAGGAAGCCAATGCAGAGAAGCTGAAACAGGAGAGATGTGATCTCTTTTCCTGGTTCCTGTCAGAACATGTGCTGCAGCATTCTGGATCAGCTGAAGAGTCTTTATGGACTTTTTGGAGCAGCCTGATAATGAATGAAATGAATCCAGACTGTCTTGTAAAATACTCCGAAGTGTAACAGAGCATGTCTCCCTCTGGTGGACGTTGTGGAGTATTGTGTTGTCTTTGCTCCAAAGGTTTTTGTACAGAGTTTTGGTGTTTCCTATCACTGTGGGCCTCACAGCACAGTAGTACACAGCAGAGTCAGACAGCTTAGCTGAGGAAATCTGCAGATGTATTTTGGTTTTATCCTCACTCACTGAAACAGACAGTCCAGACTTTGTTGCATTTTGCGTTCCAAAGTGAGAGATGATGAACTCTGGTGGTTTTCCTGGATATTGTCTATACCAGAAGAAATAATCAGCAGAACCTTTGGAGTATCTGTAGGACAGAGTAACAGAGCTGTCTTCTAAACTGTTCTGCTCTTTCTCTACTGGAGTGAGTTCTTCACAGCTGACTCCTAAAGGAAGAGATAACTGTTATTTCTAGTTGTACAAAACTCAATCAATACTCCATAAATAATCCACATTTAGATGTTATAGGGATTACATTTTCCACGCTTCATAATCTAACATACCTGTGAGGATGAAGAGAAACATCAGAGGAAACTCCCAATGCTGCAGTGGCAGCATGTTGAATAAAGGTAATGTTGATGGTGTGTGTATTGATCTCTGTTGAATATAGAAGTTCCTCTCTCTTCTATAGTTCAGTAACAGCTCAGCTCCTCCCTGAGTCTCTCCGTCTCCTCGTAGCTCTGTAGTTTCTCTTCTCTCAGTTACACTTCTAAGGTAAAGTGATTCTAGACTACATCATATTGAAGTGTAACAGAGTGTGTCTCCCTCTGGTGGACGTTGTGGAGTATTGTGTTGTCTTTGCTCCAAAGGTTTTTGTACAGAGTTTTGGTGTTTCCTGTCACTGTGGGCTGCAGAGCACAGTAGTACACAGCAGAGTCAGACAGCTTAGCTGAGGAGATCTTCAGAGGAACTGACTTTAACTTGGAATTGAGCGTAGATGAAAATCTGTCCCTGAACTCGTGCTCTGTTTTCCCCTGTCCAATCTTAAAGCGGCTGAGAATGAATTTGGGGCTGTTGTTTCCATCCTGTTTGTACCAGAAGAGATAATCATTAGAGGAACTGCTGTTATATTGACAGCCAAGTGTTGCTGCCTCTCCTTCAGTAGCAGTCACATCTCCTGTTGATTGCAGAACGTTGTCTTGTTGTGCTCTGCATTCTGTAAAACAGCAACAAACAGAATCAGTGGGCTGTTAAAGAATCATATCAATGTTGGATTGATATCAAAGAAACCGAGTTGTGTTCATACCAAGGCTCATAGCAGCCAGCAGCACTGAGATTAACAGAGGCGTCATATCTGCAGTGTGGAGTAACGCTGAGCTACAGCAAGTAGAAAGAAGGCTGTGATCTCTCTGTTTAGTCTTCATCAACACTAAGTTGGTGGATTAGGAGGAACCTGATCACAGTGACAGGGCTCATTCACAGCCCTGGGTTATTCCCCCTGCTGACAACTTTACACTACACACATGTTGTTCCTCTCGCCTTTCTCAGTTTAAAATATCCTGTATGAAGTGGTCTTTGTAGTTTTCAGCTGACATGGTTCCTGTTTAACAGCTGGTACATATTCACTTTTTTCTTGAACATTTGAAAGGTGGTAATTGTAGTGAACCTGTGCATACCTTTTATTATGTCTTTCTGGAAAGTTTGAAAATAAACTGAATTTGTGAATTATGATGTCATGTAATATTAACATAGAGCAGTAGTGGTTGGGTGCACAACTCCACCAGTGAGGTGTAGGGGAAAAAAGGGACTGGATACCACTCAAAGGATTGAGACGCCCTCACTCTGCTGATACTCCCACACGTCTCCACAGGCTAAGGATTTATCTAATAGATTCCTCAGCAGAGGGCACAAACAGGAGGGGGTTACTGCAATGGAAAGTTTTGACAACATCTCGTAAGGTGAATGCGTTTGGGCTACAAAACAGATCACTGGTAAGAACACTAATTCCCCCATGTGCTGGCACATTATTGATTCAGATCCCAATCTAAAAAAAGTATTTCCAGATAATACGAGGATGGTTTTTAAGCGCACACCTAACCTAAGAGTTGGTTAAGTTAGGAGCGATATGCGCCTTTATCGTGCTCCACTCCTACCGCCTGTGCCAGATGGAAATCATAGGTGTGGCAGCTGTGTACAGTGTTCATGTATACATGTAAAACGTTCAACAACTTGCACACTGGCAACGCGACACACAGTAGTGGGGTTATCACCTGTAGCATGATCGTGTGTCCTTGTGGACTGGCATATGGGGGGGAAACCACATGCACCAGGATCTGTGAACATAGGAACAGCATTTGTACGGGGGACGAACACAGTCCATTAGCTACCAACTTTAAGCCAGCTGGTCTCAATGTTAGCACATTGAGATATGTTGGGGTGGAGTGTGTTAGGAACCCTCCAACAGGGGGTGATCATGGTGGAAGACTTCTTCAGGGATAAACCTTTATGGCTTCATTACCTCAACACAATGTCTCCAAATGGCTTAAATGAAGAATTTGATATGAAGCCTTTACACTTTTTGTGTAATGTCTTTTCTTATATTGTTTGTGATATTGGTCTAATGTGAATAATACTGTCATTGTGGGATAGTGTAGCACATAATGGTAGTTTGTAAGTTACGGGTTTGGACAATTTATTCCAAAAATTTGTCATTGTCTGTGTGCATATTGTGTACATGTAATTTGATCACTAATGGTTTTATGTGGTGACTATGGTAAAGGAGGCACTTAGTCCAACAAGGCCTTGGTAATTAGTTTGAATGAGCTCAGCTGATGCATGACGCAGAGAGCTTTCCAAACGTGTGAACAGCAAGCCTGTAGTTTTTTAGCTTTTGGCCAATTTGACCACTCCCTCCTGGTCATCCAGCCTTTTTGTGATGCTTATTTCTTCCCAGATCTCTGTTGGTGGCCCAATCTGTTCCTGTGTCCCTCAGAGATCATTTTAAACTTATGTAAAGTTACTGTTGTGGTTCTTTTGGTTAAAAATCAGGTTAACCTGAACTGTGCGGCCCAATAACTCATATTCCATTCAATCAAACACCTTCTCTGGTCTCTCTATGCCGCTTTCTAAACCCACGTGGCGTGTTATCGCAAGGCTACAGTTGGGTTTAGGAAACGTCACACGCTGGTTACAATCCCCGGTCTCCTGGGAAAAAGTCTTGTTTTACTCATTCGCGTAAAGTTGTAAAAATTCACCTTACCCCAAACAGCAAGGGAAGAGCACATCACGCAAAAAATATAAAATGTAACGGGCGGATCGGATATCTGCCAAGGTGTATACAACCTACCCCTGCTACTTAATTAAATTGCAACCAAGTCATCCACCACAACCCCTCTAAGTACCGTTAAGTGAGATTAATAAACCTGTCCATAGACAAAGGAAAACATTGATATGAGTTTAACAGAGTTTATTGAAACAAAACATTTAACCCCCCCCAAAAAAAGACCCAATGTCCCGCAGTTCAAAAATTTGTTTAGGTACCTTAAATAAAGAATAGTCTCCTCCTTTGAAAACAAAACACAAACAAAAATGCCGGGTGAAGCGTGGCGAGACGCTGCAGTCAAGTGTTGCACGGGTAACTTACGCAACCTCGCCACAGTCCGATTAGTTGAAGGGTTGATGCAGTAGTCCAGAGAAAATTCCCAACTGATAATCCACCGAGAAAAATAAACAATTTATCCCGCAGTTGAACCCATCTGGCAGGCCTGTGAAAACCAGAGCCCTCTCCAATCCCGACCGCCTCCTCTGTTGAACTCCAAAGTCTCTCCTCTCCTGATCGATCAGCTGATCCCCCATTATGTCACAACCCAGTGTCCTTTATACCCCCGCCTACAACAAACCACTCACAAAGAAAAAATTTATACAAAAGTCAGTCCGTAAACAATCCGTGGTCCCAACTCAGGCCTTTGATAACAAAGCTTATTATTTTCTACAGGTGAAAGAAAAAACAAATGCACACACTGCATGTTCCCCATCACATAAAAAAGCTGCACATGAAGACAGTATGGGTGACCATTACAAAGTGACACGCAATCGCAAAGTAATGTAAGTCAATGGAGGCCAAACTGCGTTGACAAACACGCTAAAAAGTGAGTATGTGTCTTGATGTAACAGCAATAATGGCATATGAGTTGGCGTGTCATCATCATTTCAGGAGATCAGTCTGCCCGCTTGGGTAACACAATGAAAACGAGGGCCTTCTCAAGCGCTTGGCTATACTTTTAATGAAAATGTTGCAATATGTAAAAACATTTTGAGGATGTGTCTTTGTTATGATGTGACAGTTTAGGTACTTTTAGTCTTCTGCAGCCGTAGGAAGTCAAATGCAAATACGGTGGAGTTGTTAGGGAAGCTTCTGTTTTTATGAAATTCTTCTCTTTCAAAAAAGCATCAGGTATATTTTTTGGGGGATTTTAATGTCTCAAAATAATAACTACCATTGATTAAAGAGTTTTGAGTGGTTGAGTGGCCTGTTTGGGATGCAGATTGACATGTAGAACAAAGAAAGGAGCTCATTGTGGTCTAATGGTCCACAGGGTAGGAAGAGGATTTAGTATGTAAGTCAGTGTCTGTATCTGTTGTCATTGTGTCTTGTGTTTGAAACATCATACAGTTGGTTTGTCATTGATGTGGATTTGCGGCTCATGTGAGTCCTCCGACAGTGTTACACTAGCAGCTGTAACCACAGGGACTCTGATAAAACTGGAATAATCAGAATCCATCTGATATCAAGCTGGGGTTTGAATACCACTTCCCTCCTCTTGGAAGAGTAGTCCCATATCTGTGTTCAAGTTTTTTTGTTCAGCCTCTTCTACACTGTGTATCACTGTTTCTAGAGCACAGTAGTAGATACTTGTCTGCCAGGGTTAGTGTCTTTATGGTCAGTTCAGTTGATTTTACTGATGTTGTGGATTCATATTTCTTCTTATCTGGGATATATTCACCACTTATTGCTACTTTCCAGAGAATAAACTGAAGTGCCTGAAGGTCTGAATGATGTCTGTACCAGTGGAGTTAAGGATTACTATCTGTTGTCTCATAGTCACATCTGAGTGAGACAGTCTCCTTCTCTTTTACTGACTTCATCTTCTACAGGAGAGATTTTGTCTCCAGCTATTAATCCTGAAAAAGTAGAGAAAATGAAGCCATTAGACTAACATTGTTCATGAGACTGAGAGGAGGAGACAGAGGAAAATGTCAACTGTACATTGTTACTCTGGACAGGAACAGCTCAACTGTTCAGAGATTTCTGCTCTGAACTTCAGTTTATATGAATTTTTAGAAAATAATAAAACCATGTTGTTCTTTGCACCTTACCAAAGAAAAGAGCAACAAGAATAATCCCCAGCCAATGTTGCATCTCTACAACAGTTTAAATCAACAGGAGAAACTAGCTGATGTTCAACATCCAGTCTGAGAATTGTTCTCTTCACAGCTCCACTTATTATTGACTGAATGGTTGAACACAGTGCACAAGTAGTGCACCTCCTACTTGATAATCTCGCCCTCTAGTGGAGCTACAAACTTCACTACAACAGGGTAGAAAAAAGGCTTCCAGCAGCTTGTCAGTGTGTCAGCTGGTGTTTTTGTACAGAGACTGTGGGTTTGCTGTCACTGTGGGCCTCACAGCACAGTAGTACACAGCAGAGTCTGACAGCTTAGCTGAGGAGATCTGGAGATCCATTTTGGTTTTATCCTCACTCACTGAAACAGACAGTCCAGACTTTGTATTTTGCAATATTCCTCCTGTTCCTAAATGAGAGATGAGGAACTCTGGTGGTTTTCCTGGATATTGTCGATACCAGAAGAAATAATCACCACCAGCTGCTTGTCTGGAGTATCTGTAGGACAAAGTAACAGAGCTGTCTTCTAAACTGTTCTCTTCTTTCTCTACTGGAGTGAGTTCTTCACAGTTGACCCCTAAAGGAAGAGATAACTCTGTTATTTCATATAGAAACAGACTCAATTACTGATTCACAATCAGATTAGTTATTAGAATAAAACTTGTTCATGCTTCATAATGTAACATACCTGTGAGGATGGAGAGAAACATCAGAGAAAACCCCCAATGCTGCAGTGGTAGCATGTTGAATAAAGGTAATGTTGATGGTGTGTGTATTGATCTCTGTTGAATATAGAAGTTCCTCTCTCTTCTATAGTTCAGTAACAGCTCAGCTCCTCCCTGAGTCTCTCCGTCTCCTCGTAGCTCTGTAGTTTCTCTTCTCTGTTCAGAGATGGCAAGTAACAAAGTACAAATACTCTGTTACTGTACATAACTCGATTCTTCAAATTTTTTTATTTTACTATTTTTTGTGTAACAGACTTTTACTTTTACTCCTACATTTTGGAAATATCAGTACTTTCTACTCCTTACTTTTTATAAAATTGGTTTGTTACTTTAGTTTTGTACTGAAGGTCGTCTATCAGGTGTGATTAGGAGTTCATGTCGGAGAATAGCGCGGCCACGCGCCTCACACCACGAGCGGGTGCGCACACCACACAGAGAAAAAAGTGAGATAAAAGTGAGAGAAAAGTGAATCTCTCCTGCAATCAGAGTGTGTCAGCTTTATTGTGCAGAATAATGAGCTGAGATTGTGTGTTTGAGTCCTTGAGAACTGTGTCGTATAACTGATGTTAGTACATTGAAGCCTGTTGTCTGTTCTGTTACATTTAGAAGTTATCTAGCTAGTGATTCTGTTGTTTGTGTTCTTCACCTGTTAGCTCGGTTGCACGTTGCTTGATCTTAAAGAAGCATTAACACTTTCACCAGCTTCATTCGTGTGTGTTTTTAACAGACTTCAGATAGTTTGATTGACAGGTGGATGGAAACTTAGTTGTCTCTGTCCGTGTTTTATCAGACACACCTGGGGCGACTTTGGAAACCAGAATCAGGTTTAAATCCAGTCCTCATCTAGTCCTCACTAACAAGATTACAATCATTTCACTGGAGTTATCTTTATTATTGTTTGTGTCATCAATACCATATTCAATCTAATTGGATGGGAATATACTGAACGTTGTACTTTACGCACCACTAAGACGACTCAACAGATTCTGAGGTATTCTGCATTCATTCACAGCAAATCACTGCAGCACGATGCCGCCAACGTTAGCACATAGTAGTATGGAGGGTGACATGATTGAAAATGAAGAAAACAGATCCCAGAGATTCAGACAAGAAGCAAGACATTCCCATCATCCTCGGCCTTATCTGAGAGAGATGTTTGAGACAGTAGGCATCAAGAAGGACTCCTGGCCAATGTGCTGGGGAACTTCTTCATTAATGTCTGTTTAGTCATTCATATTTTATCCTTTGTTTTCTTTCCAGAAGCCACATTTGAGTAAACACATACATGTAGATTCATTTAAATGTTAAGGGGAAGATTAGAAATGAGAAACTGGATCTGTGAATTCTCACAGAATCACAACTAAATTCATATCTTGGTACTCAGTCAGAGTAACTTTGTTAGCAGCAGCTGCAGGTGAGTGTATACAGCATTCACAGCTTCAGTCAGTCTCCTCCCTCCCTCGTCCCCACCCTCTCTCCTAAAAACAGTCACAGACGTTTTTAATGTAACCAAGATGACAGCGCCCATAACGGCAAACTAGACGACTCAGAGCAGCTCTGCACAAACCAATGGGGGACGTCACACACGTTCTGTCACACTAGCAGCTGTAACCACAGGGACTCTGATAAAACTGGAATAATCAGAATCCATCTGATACCAAGCTGTGGTTTGAATACCACTTCCCTCCTCTTTGAAGAGTAGTCCCATATCTGTGTTCAGGTTTTTGTACAGCCTGTTCTACACTTTGTATCACTGTGTTTCTAAAGCACAGTAGTAGAGACCTGTGTCTGCCAGGGTTAGTGTCTTTATGGTCAGTTCAGTTGATTTCACTGATGTTTTGGATTCATATTTATGCTTATCTGGGATATATTTACGACTTGCTTGTTTCCAGAGAATAAACTGAGGTGCCTGAAGGTCTGAATGATGTCTGTACCAGTGGAGTTCAGGATTACTATTTGTTGTCTCATAGTCACATCTGAGGGAGACAGACCCCGTTTCTCAATGTCAAGGATCCTTCCTTGGTAGGACTAGTCCTTCCAAGGAAGGATCCTTCAGGAGCAGGTCAGAGTCCTCCTTAGCATTTGGAGAACATGTTCAATGGAACAGGCTATCAAGTGCACGTCATTGCGGGCTCGCGTCATTGAATTTTTTTGCCGCATTTCAAAACACTGGATAAAATGGTTGTGGAAGTGT
The DNA here is from genome assembly GCA_026937815.1 of Etheostoma perlongum. Classification (NCBI taxonomy): domain Eukaryota; kingdom Metazoa; phylum Chordata; class Actinopteri; order Perciformes; family Percidae; genus Etheostoma; species Etheostoma perlongum. The sequence continues at coordinate 103,273 of CM049382.1, read as the reverse complement.
TAACTGTGCTGTTTAATTGTGCTGTTTGGATGGAGAAGATGAATTAGCAGCTGTTTCTTAATGTTTATCCTCCAAAGCCAGGAGGACTTTCCTTCAAGTCATCGACGTAAAGTCGAAGGATGCTCCAATTTCAGATCCTCGAATTCCTCCAAGGACTGAGTCCTTCATTCAGAAAAAATTTCCCATAGACAGAAAAGGATGCACATGTGTATTTTATGACCCAAATCACCCACAATCCTATCTTGGACTTTGCCTCTCGTTAAAAATAATAATAGCGGACCTGGAGTTGAAAACGGGCATAATACTGGGCGGTGAAATAATAATTTAAATGTATCTTTAGTGTGTGCCTACATTTGTTATCACCGTTAATGTTTTACATCAATGTAAAGCTTTAAAGATTATACAAATTTTATAATAAAGGTAGATACACCCAGCTAACGTTAGCTAACTGAACCTGTAATTTAACATTAGCTGTTAGCTAGCTAGGTTGCTTCTTTGTACAGTTTAATGTACGGTGGCATGTTTCTCTTTTAAAATGACGTTACCGTATATGCAGTAACGTTACAGAGATTTGAAAGTTGGTGTTTATCACTGGTTGTATCTGAGAGGAGAGGTAACACTGCACCGTGTTAACTTCACTAGCAACGTTCAAAGGCTGACATGTATGAGTACTTTCCCATGTAATAACGTTGTGTTATAGCATTCTGTAAACATCTTTTTGTTGTGTTAACTGTCTTTTAACAGGACTGTGACGGTCACCAAGGATTTCAAAGCCAACGACCAGCAGGGAGACAGAAAAAGAGAGATGTTGAATACACACCTATATTAAAGATTGTCATTATAACAATAAATGCTTCAAATTAACTTGTTTGTCTGTGTGTCATTAAGTTTTTTGGGCGTGTGTATATAACATAAATATTCAATGTCTATTTTTCCATCAAATTGTGACCTGACAGAGGAAACTTCAACCAATAATTATATTCAGATGCTATCTGTTTTTATAACTCGTAAGGTATACATGTTTTAAAAAAAAAAAAGTTGCAGTTAAAATTAGCTTGTAGTTTATGCATAACATTAGCTTATTTTACAGGTCGAGAAATGCAAAATATGATCAGTAACTGCAAGGTAAACGCTACCAGCTAATGAGCTACCACAGGCAGGTATGACATGCAGTCAACTGCAAGTGAGAAAGATTAAATAGTACTGTAGACACATTTGTCAATCACCATATGAAAAGTCATAACACCATTGATAAACTTTGCTAACATTGTAGGTGTTAGTGTGTTAAATGGTAAAGTTGTCAGTTCATGATGAAGAAAACTACACAGTGGACTTTAACTGTATTCTTAAATATACTTGTGATACAACTGTAATAATCTTACCAGGACAGGTTGGATGACTAACCTAAAACTTTCTCCTTGTCTGCAGTCTGAAGCAACACCATCATCGGCAGCTGTGTCTGATCGCCCTTCATGTTGAATAAGTATATTCAACATGTGTGTACAGTATATAGTAATGTTTGAATACATGTTATAGTAAAGGTACTTGTAAACCTTACGAAGTTTTACAACAGATAGCATCTGGATAATTCCAGGTCCAGGTCACATAAAAACAGTTTATATTATATACACACACGCCCAAGAACTTAATGACACAGACAAACCAGTTTATTTAAAGCATTTATTGTTAGAATGCCAATCTTTAATATAGCAAATAATGTATTCAACATCTCTCTTTGGCCTCTGTCTCCCTGCTGGTCTCTGTCTCCCTGCTGGTCGTTGGCTTTGCCATCCTTGGTGACCGCCTCCGTTAGTCCCTGTTAAAGACAGTTAACACAACAAAAAGATGTTTACGTTATGAATGCTACAACACAACGTTATTACATGGGAAAGTACTCATTCATGTCAGCCTTCGTTGAACGTTGCTAGTGAAGTTAACACGGTGTAGTGTTACCTCCCGTCTACAGATACAACCAGTGATAAACACCAACTTTCTAAATCTCTGCTAACGTTACGTATATACGGTAACGGCATTTTAAAAGAGATGAACATGCCCACGTACATTAAACTGTACAAAGACAGCAACCTAGCTAGCTAACAGCCGAATGTTAAATTACAGGTTCAGTTAGCTAACGTTAGCTCGGGGTGTATCTACCTAATTATTATAGCAATTTGTATAATCTTTAAAGCGTTAAGCTTTACATTGATGTAAAACATTAACGGTGATAACAAATGTACGGCACACACTAAAGATACTTACATTTAAATTATTATTTCACTGTCAGTGATGCCGCTCGAACTCCCGCTTAGGTCCGCTATTATTATTTTTAGCGAGACGGCAAAGGCCCTCGCATAGGATTGTGGGTGATTTGGGACCGCGAAGGATACACATATGCATCCTTCTCTGTCTATATGGGAAATTTTCTGAATGAAGGACTCAGTCCTTGGAGGAATTCGGAGGATTCTTGACATTGGAACGGTCCTTCGGCGGACGTTGATGACGTTGATGACGTGGCATCCTCCAAATTCTGGCTTTGGAGGATCCTTCCTTGACATTGGGAAACACCCAGAGTCTCCTTCTCTTTTACTGACTTCATCTTCTACAGGAGAGATTTTGTCTCCAGCTATTAATCCTGAAAAAGTAGAGAAAATGAAGCCATTAGACTAACATTGTTCATGAGGCTGAGAGGAGAAGACCGAGGAAAATGTCAACTGTACATTGTTACTCTGGACAGGAACAGCTCAACTGTTCAGAGATTTCTGCTCTGAACTGCAGTTTATATAACTCTTTAGAAAATAATAAAACCATGTTGTTCTTTGTATCTTACCAAAGAAAAGAGCAGCAAGAACAATCCCCAGCCAATGTTGCATCTCTACAACAAGGTTTAAATCAACAGGAGAAACTAGCTGATGTTCAACATCCAGTCTGAGAATTGTTCTCTTCACAGCTCCACTTATTATTGACTGAATGGTTGAACACAGTGCACAAGTAGTGCACCTCCTAATTGATAATGTCGCCCTCTAGTGGAGCTACAAGGTTCACTACAACAGTGCAGAAAAAAGGCTTCCAGCAGCTTGTCAGTGTGACAGCTTGTGTTTTTGTACAGAGACTGTGGGTTTGCTGTCACTGTGGGCCTCACAGCACAGTAGTACAGAGCAGAGTCTGGCACTGCAGCAGAGGAGATCTGGAGATCCATTTTGGTTTTATCCTCACTCACTGAAGCAGACAGTCCAGGGATTGGACTTTTCATTATTCGTCCTGTTCCTAAATGAGAGATGATGAACTCTGGTGGTTTTCCTGGATATTGACGATACCAGTAAAGCTGATCACCACTATTTGCTTGTTTAAAGTATCTGTAGGATAGAGTAACAGAGCTGTCTTCTAAACTGTTCTCTTCTTTTTCTTCTGGAGTGAGTTCTTCACAGCTGACTCCTAAAGGAAGGGATAACTCTGTTATTTCATGTTGTAGAAGAATCAAAACAATATTCCCAATCAGATGTTATTGGAATAAAACTTGTTAATGCAGCAAAATCTAACATACCTGTGAGGATGGAGAGAAACATCAAAGAAAACCCCCAATGCTGCAGTGGCAGCATGTTGAATAAAGGTAATGTTGATGGTGTGTGTATTGATCTCTGTTGAATATAGAAGTTCCTCTCTCTTCTATAGTTCAGTAACAGCTCAGCTCCTCCCTGAGTCTCTCCGTCTCCTCGTAGCTCTGTAGTTTCTCTTCTCTCAGTTACACTTCTAAGGTAAAGTGATTCTAGACTACATCATATTGAAGTGTAACAGTGTGTGTCTTCCTCTGGTGGACGTTGTGGAGTATTGTGTTGTCTTTGCTCCAAAGGTTTTTGTACAGAGTTTTGGTGTTTCCTGTCACTGTGGGCCTCAGAGCACAGTAGTACACAGCAGAGTCTGACAGCTGAAGCTTCTGGATCGACAGAGGAACTGATGTCTTGTTGATTGTAGCATCAAATCTGTCTTTCTGGAACTCTGGAGCATTCTCTTCTGTTCCAATGGTGTCACGTCTCAAAATAAACATTGGAAAGTCATTGACTTCTTGTTTGTACCAGAACAAATATGCATTGGAGCTAAAACTGGTCTCAAATGTACAGCCAAGAGTAAGTGTCTCTCCTTCAGTAGTAATGACATCTCCTGGTGGCTGGATCACTCTGTCTTCTCCTTTACACTCTGGGGAAGAAGAGAACATGCAGAGGAAGAGATGATTCAATAAAGATGATTGATTAAAGGAGAACAGTAGGTTTAAAGAGTAAATGTTTGTATTTAAATTACTGCTTTAAGAGAAAACCATATAACGTGTTATTTAGCATGTACGAGATACGAACAGAAATGATCAGTTTTTGCTTTTTTCTGCATTAAAACACTCTTTGTATCTTACCAAAGAAAATCCCCAGGCAATGTTCCATCTCTACAACAAGGTTTAAATCAACAGGAGAAACTAGCTGATGTTCAACATCCAGTCTGAGAATTGTTCTCTTCACAGCTCCACTTATTATTGACTGAATGGTTGAACACAGTGCACAAGTAGTGCACCTCCTACTTGATAATGTCGCCCTCTAGTGGAGCTACAAGGTTCACTACAACAGTGTAGAAAAAAGGCTTCCAGCAGCTTGTCAGTGTGTCAGCTTGTGTTTTTGTACAGAGACTGTGGGTTTGCTGTCACTGTGGGCCTCACAGCACAGTAGTACAGAGCAGAGTCTGGCACTGCAGCAGAGGAGATCTGGAGATCCATTTTGATTTTATCCTCACTCACTGAAACAGACAGTCCAGACTTTGTATTTTTTATTACTTCTCCTGATTCCAGATGAGAGATGAGGAACTCTGGTGGCTTTCCTGGATATTGTCGATACCAGAAGAAATAATCAGCAGAACCTTTGGAGTATCTGCAGGACAGAGTAACAGAGCTGTCTTCTAAACTGTTCTCTTCTTTCTCTACTGGAGTGAGTTCTTCACAGCTGACTCCTAAAGGAAGAGATGACTCCGTTATTTCATGTTGTAGAAGACATAATGAATAATGCACATTCAGATGGTATTGGAGTTAAAGTTCTGCATGAACTTTTTAAAGCTGCATAATGTAACATACCTGTGAGGATGGCGAGAAACATCAGAGAAAATCCCCAATGATGCAGTGGCAGCATGTTGAATAAAGGTAATGTTGATGGTGTGTGTATTGATCTCTGTTGAATATAGAAGTTCCTCTCTCTTCTATAGTTCAGTAACAGCTCAGCTCCTCCCTCAGTCTCTCCGTCTCCTCGTAGCTCTGTAGTTTCTCTTCTCTCAGTTACACTTCTAAGGTAAAGTGATTCTAGACTACATCATATTGAAGTGTAACAGAGTGTCTCCCTCTGGTGGACGTTGTGGAGTATTGTGTTGTCTTTGCTCCAAAGGTTTTTGTACAGAGTTTTGGTGTTTCCTGTCACTGTGGGCTGCAGAGCACAGTAGTACACAGCAGAGTCAGACAGCTTAGCTGAGGAGATCTGCAGATCAACTTGATTTCTCTCCTCATTCATAATAGCAGTCAGTCGAGGGTGAGGAGGTTTTTTCCACTACTGAATTCAATTTTTTGTATCAGTGATCAGGAGAAGGAACTGGGGAGCTGATCCAGGATCCTGTGATACCACTGGAGATAATTAGCTTTAACTGAATAGGTACAGGACAGAGTAGCACTCCGGACCCTCTGATGAAAACACTTCAGCACTGCTGGCAGTAATTCTTCTTCCATTTGTTACCTAGTGAGGAAAACAACATGTTAGATTTACACTGCTGCTCCAAAGTCACATATCCAACATTTGGAAAACATCACTCTGACATTTTTACACGAACAATGTATTAATCAGTTATTAGTGATAAAGCAATGACATCTAGATTGATGCTTTAGAAATGTGTAGCTTTGAACTCCATCTAAAATCTGAACTGGATCTGTAAAACCTTGAAAATGTCTTTATATTTCAGGATTTATAATCCAAACCATCCGCACCTATGAGAGAGAAGCAGAACAGAATTGCAGTGAGTTTTTCCATGTCTGCAGAGGTGAAATGCTGTTTTTGAAGGTTCAGGATGAATAAGTGTTGTGAGTTGTTTGGTCTGATGTTCACAGCTGGAATCAAACAGTTGTCTGTCATGAAGCCACCTCTGCAGTCAGGAGGAGGAGACTCATATGTGTCATGAGGTCTCATTTATGACTTGAAGTTGACTGAGTTTTGTTTCTTTCTGTTGCTGTGGGTTAGATAACCCTCCTGACAGACTGATTAGCACAATTCATATCAGCTTTTCTGTGTTCTACATAAGACATGCAGTGCTGAAGTCTTTGAGGAATTGTTACGTTGCATACATGTGGAGAGGAAGTTTTGTCTTGTTTCTTACCTGCCTGCTACTCGGAGGAGAAGTGCTCTGCCTGCCTCTACTGCCTGGTGTTAGCCTGCCACCCAGTTTACATCTCTGGCCTCACCTTGTCCTGACTGCACTGCAAAAAACTTTGTAAAAAACCTTCCATCTTTGTCTGCTTCTGGGTCCTGTTAAACCTTTTCTGACAATATGTTGACTTACTTTAATTTCTCCAAGTCTTCATCACAACTGGGTTTCATTAGTGAAAAGAATCCAGACTGGCTCATAAAATACTCTGAAGGTTAACAGTGTGTCTCTCCCTCTGGTGGACGTTGTGGAGTATTGTGTTGTCTTTGCTCCAAAGGTTTTTGTACAGAGTTTTGGTGTTTCCTGTCACTGTGGGCCTCAGAGCACAGTAGTACACAGCAGAGTCAGACAGCTTAGCTGAGGAGATCTGCAGATCCATTTTGGTTTTATCCTCACTCACTGAAGCAGACAGTCCAGGGATTGGATTTTTTATTGTTCCTCCTGTTCCTAAATGAGAGATAATGAACTCTGGTGGTTTTCCAGGATATTGTCGGTACCAGAATAAATGAATCACCAGATGACTTTTGGAGTATCTGTAGGACAGAGTAACAGAGCTGTCTTCTAAACTGTTCTCTTCTTTCTCTACTGGAGTGAGTTCTTCACAGCTGACTCCTAAAGGAAGAGATAACTCTGTTATTTAATATAGATACAGACTCAGTTGATGATTGAGAATCAGATTAGTTATTAGAATAAAACTTGTTAATGCAGCAAAATCTAACATACCTGTGAGGATGGAGAGAAACATCAGAGAAAACCCCCAATGCTGCAGTGGCAGCATGTTGAATAAAGGTAATGTTGATGGTGTGTGTATTGATCTCTGTTGAATATAGAAGTTCCTCTCTCTTCTATAGTTCAGTAACAGCTCAGCTCCTCCCTGAGTCTCTCCGTCTCCTCGTAGCTCTGTAGTTTCTCTTCTCTCAGTTACACTTCTAAGGTAAAGTGATTCTAGACTACATCATATTGAAGTGTAACAGTGTGTGTCTCCCTCTGGTGGACGTTGTGGAGTATTGTGTTGTCTTTGCTCCAAAGGTTTTTGTACAGAGTTTTGGTGTTTCCTGTCACTGTGGGCCTCAGAGCACAGTAGTACACAGCAGAGTCAGACAGCTTAGCTGAGGAGATCTGCAGATCAACTTGATTTCTCTCCTCATTCAGTATAGCAGTCAGTCGAGGGTGAGGAGGTTTTGCTTCCACTACTGAAGGCGGTTTTGTATCAGTGATCAGGAGAAGGAACTGGGGAGCTGATCCAGGATCCTGTCGATACCACTGGAGATTATCAGCTTTAACTGAATAGGTACAGGACAGAGTAGCACAACGGCCCTCTGATGAAAACACTTCAGCACTGCTGGCAGTAATATCTTCTTCCATCGTGTTACCTAGTGAGGAAAACAACATGTTAGATTTACACTGCTGCTCCAAAGTCACATATCCAACATTTGGAAAACATCACTCTGACATTTTTAAGTTCAGCAAATGATGCTGTTAACAATGTATTAATCACTTATTATTGATAAAGTGATGACATCTATATTGATGTTTTAGAAACATGTAACTTTGAACTCCATCTAAAATCTGAACTGGATCTGTAAAACCTTGAAAATGTCTTTACATTTCAGGATTTGTAATCCAAACCATCCGTACCTATGAGAGAGAAGCAGAACAGAATTGCAGTGAGTTTTTCCATGTCTGCAGAGGTGAAATGCTGTTTTTGAAGGTTCAGGATGAATAAGTGTTGTGAGTTGTTTGGTCTGATGTTCACAGCTGGAATCAAACAGTTGTCTATCATGAAGCCACCTCTGCAGTCAGGAAGAGGAGACTCATATGTTGACTTACTTTCATTTCTCCAAGTCTTCATCACAACTGGGTTTCATCAGTGAAAAGAATCCAGACTGGCTCATTAAATAATCTGAAGGTTAAAAGAGTGTGTCTCCCTCTGGTGGACGTTGTGGAGTATTGTGTTGTCTTTTCTCCAAAGGTTTTTGTACAGAGTTTTGGTGTTTCCTGTCACTGTGGGCCTCAGAGCACAGTAGTACACAGCAGAGTCTGTGACTTTAGCTGAGATGATCTCCAGATCAACACGTTTCCTTGTCTTGCTAATGTGAGCTGAGAAATCAGATCCAGTTGGATGAATTGATCCTCCCTCTGTGATGGTGAGCAGGAACTCTGGTCTGGATCTCTGGTATTGTCGGTACCACTGGATATTGTAGATAGCTCCCTCATATGTACAGGTCAGTTTGATGTTTCTGCCCTCTGCAACATGTTCTTCACTACTTTCTGGCTTTATGCTGTTCATGGAACCCAGTGCTGCAAAATGAGTATTATTCACGTCAGTTATCATTACCTTCCACAGATGAACCTCTAGTTGTGAAATATGCGGTTAATACAGCAGCTTATATGAGACTTGGATCTCTGTTCTAACACTCACCTATAAAGGGAGAGAAGAGTAAAAAGAGGTAAAGCAACATGTCTTTGGAGTTGTTGAAGCCAAACAGACAGCAGATGAGCAATGTTCTTCCACTGCAGTAGAATGAACAACTAAACAGCCTCTCTGATGAGCAGCCCTTCTTCTCAACATCAAGCTGATTGGGCTTTTACTTCCTCAGACATTTCTGCTCTGGAGACACAAATCATCTCATTGGTTGAGTTAAAGGTTAGTGGGCGGGGTCAGATAGTATAATATTGGTGGATTTTTCTAATGTTGGTTGAGTTGCTGTCTGAATATCTTAAACATTTGAGCATCTGTTCTGTCTCTTTAATGCACTTTAGAAGTGTGGAGCTTATTGTAAATACGTCCATCTCCACTGAGCCATGCAGAAGCCTGATTGGTTATTATGGAGGTATAGGCTATATACTCCTGATGATAGCGACTAACCCTCAAGACGGTACCGCACGTACCTGAAACCAGTGTTTTAACGGCATCGCTCTTTTTATACAGTTTAACAAGAAAACTGAGTGAACATTACTAGCTACATAGCTAGTAGCCCACTGTAAGGTTGAGGATGGCCTTATATAATATTTACACTGCTCTGTTCCAGTAGATGTATATGTTTTGGCAGTGAAATACATTTTTTTTAATGGATTTAGGCTTTTTTTCAGGCAGGTGCCTGTGCACTGTCAGTCTTCTGGGTTAAAATGGAACTCCAGGTTGTTGTTCCTGTCTCAGATTTAGATCAAATCTTGTTTATATCAAGAATCTGTCCCAAAACCAAGGCTTGTCAAATATTTCTGTTCATAGGATAGATTGTAACCAAATTCTACTCAGACAGTGATACATGTTGAAAATAAAACTTGTTTTGCTTAAACATCTTGTCCTTCTGCGATTACAAAACACAATTTGAGCTGTTTATAGCATTATGTCTTTTAATGTGACAAAAACACTAAATAATAATTTTACCATTCATTGGTATGTAATTTACAGTGGTATAAGGTGCTGGAAAAAGCTTTAAAATGGACCTTGAAAGTGCTTGAATTTGATCTTGGAAAAGTTGTACATACTATGTCTTAAGTTGGTAGATCCCTTAGCTTTTAAAATGTGATTGTACTGATTATGATGTTAAGAAATATAAACTACCAGTGATTTAAGTTTTGTTATTAGTACAGTGTCTGTTTGGGATGTAAATCAACCAATCAATCAATCAATCATGTTGAACAACGTAAGGAGCTCATTGTGGTCTAATGTCCCTCAGGGTATGAAGAGGATTTAGTAGGTAAGTCAGTGTCCATGTATCTGTTGTCATGGTGTCTTGTGTTTTAACCATCAGTTGGTTTGTCATTGATGTGGATTTGCTGCTCATGTGAGTCCTCCCACAGTTTTACACTAGCAGCTGTAACCACAGGGACTCTGATAAAACTGGAATAATCAGAATCCATCTGATATCAAGCTGTGGTTTGAATACCACTTCCCTCCTCTTTGAAGAGTAGTCCCATATCTGTGTTCAAGTTTTTGTACAGCCTCTTCTACACTTTGTATCACTGTGTTTGTAGAGCACAGTAGTAGAGACCTGTGTCTGCCAGGATTAGTGTCTTTATGGTCAGTTCAGTTGATTTCACTGATGTTTTGGATTCATATTTCTGCTTCATCTGGGATATATTCAGGACCACTTTTTGCTCCTTTCCAGAGAATAAACTGAGGTGCCTTGAGGTCTGAATGTCTGTACCAGTGAAGGTAGACGTTGTCATTAGTCTCATAGTCACATCTGAGTGAGACAGATTCTCCTTCTCTTTTACTGACTTCGTCTTCTACAGGAGAGATTTTGTCTCCAGCTATAAATCCTGAAAAAGTAGAGAAAATGAAGCCATTAGACTAACATTGTTCATGAGGCTGAGAGGAGAAGACAGAGGAAAATTTCAACTGTACATTGTTACTCTGGACAGGAACAGCTCAACTGTTCAGAGATTTCTGCTCTGAACTGCAGTTTATATAAATCTTTAGAAAATAATAAAACCATGTTGTTCTTTGTATCTTACCAAAGAAAAGAGCAGCAAGAATAATCCACAGCCAATGTTCCATCTCTACAACAAGGTTTAAATCAACAGGAGAAACTAGCTGATGTTCAACATCCAGTCTGAGAATTGTACTCTTCACAGCTCCACTTATTATTGACTGAATGGTTGAACACAGTGCACAAGTAGTGCACCTCCTACTTGATAATGTCGCCCTCTAGTGGAGCTACAAGGTTCACTACAACAGTGTAGAAAAAAGGCTTCCAGCAGCTTGTCAGTGTGTCAGCTTGTTTTTGTACAGAGACTGTGGGTTTGCTGTCACTGTGGGCCTCACAGCACAGTAGTACAGAGCAGAGTCTGGTGGCTTAGCTGAGGAGATGATCATATGGATTATTTTATCCTCCACTTCAATCTTCATTCCAGGGGTTGGACTTGTCAATATCCTTCCATTTCCTAAGTGAGAGATGATGAACTCTGGAGGTTTTCCTGGATATTGTCGATACCAGTAAAACTCATCAACACCAGTTGCTTGTCTGGAGTATCTGTAGGACAGAGTAACAGAGCTGTCTTCTAATCTGTTCTCTTCTTTATCTACTGGAGTGAGTTCTTCACAGCTGACTCCTAAAGGAAGAGATTACTCTGTAGTTTCATGTGGTAGAAGAATCAAAACAATATTCACAATCAGATGTTATTAGAATAAACTTTCTTAATGCTGCATAATGTAACATACCTGTGAGAATGGAGAGAAACATCAGAGAAAACCCCCAATGCTGCAGTGGCAGCATGTTGAATAAAGGTAATGTTGATGGTGTGTGTATTGATCTCTGTTGAATATAGAAGTTCCTCTCTCTTCTATAGTTCAGTAACAGCTCAGCTCCTCCCTGAGTCTCTCCGTCTCCTCGTAATGTGAGTCCTCTTCTCTCAGTTACAGGAGAGGTAAAGTGACTAGACTACATCATATTGAAGGTTAACAGAGCTGTGTTTGACTCCCTTCTGGTGGACGTTTGGAGTATTGTGTTGTCTTTGCTCCAAAGGTTTTTGTACAGAGTTTTGGTGTTTCCTGTCACTGTGGGCTGCAGAGCACAGTAGTACACAGCAGAGTCAGACAATGAAGTTCTGGATCTCCAGAGGAAATATTTCTTTTATTTCAGCATTCAACTCTCTTTAGAATTTTCCTTTACAGAATAAACTGTTGCAGCAGCATCTTTTGAATTTTCTTCTTGTTTGTACCAGAACAAATTGGGATTGACTACTGTTGTCTCAAATGTACAGCCAAGTGAGACAGTGTCTCTCCTTCTTTTAATGACATCTCCTGGTGGCTGGATCACTCTGTCTTCTCCTTTTTGGGGAAGAAGATAACATGCAGAGGAAGAGATGAAAATAAAGATGATTAAGTTAACAACATGTAGGTTGAAAGAGTAAATAATCTGGATTTTCCCTTACTGCTGTTTATTGGACAGGAAAACCAGCTCAACTTATTTCATGTACGAGATACCAACAGAACTGATCTGTTTTTTGCTTTTTTCTGAAAATATTAAAACATGTTGTCTTTTTACCAAAGAAAAGAGCAGCAAGAATAATCCCCAGCCAATTATGCATCTCTACAACAAGGTTTAAATCAACAGGAGAAACTAGCTGATGTTCAACATCCAGTCTGAGAATTGTTCTCTTCACAGCTCCACTTATTATTGACTGAATTGTTGTCTTGATAATGTCGCCCTCTAGTGGAGCTACAAGGTTCACTACAACAGTGTAGAAAAAAGGCTTCCAGCAGCTTGTCAGTGTGTCAGCTTGTGTTTTTGTACAGAGACTGTGGGTTTGCTGTCACTGTGGGCCTCACAGCACAGTAGTACACAGCAGAGTCTGACACTGCAGCAGAGGAGATCTGGAGATCCATTTTGGTTTTATCCTCACTCACTGAAACAGACAGTCCAGACTTTGTTGCATTTTGTGTTCCAAAGTGAAAGATGAGGAACTCTAGAGGTTTTCCTGGATATTGTCGATACCAGAAGAAATAATCAGCACCAGTTGCTTGTCTGGAGTATCTGTAGGACAGAGTAACAGAGCTGTCTTCTAAACTGTTCTCTTCTTTCTCAACTGGAGTGAGTTCTTCACAGCTGACTCCTAACGGAAGAGAGAACTCTGTTATTTCATGTTGCAGAAGACTTGATACAAAAGTGACATTTAAATGTTATTGAATCAAACTTGTTCATGCTTCATAATGTAACATACCTGTGAGGATGGAGAGAAACATCAGAGAAAACCCCCAATGCTGCAGTGGCAGCATGTTGAATAAAGGTAATGTTGATGGTGTGTGTATTGATCTCTGTTGAATATAGAAGTTCCTCTCTCTTCTATAGTTCAGTAACAGCTCAGCTCCTCCCTGAGTCTCTCCGTCTCCTCGTAGCTCTGTAGTTTCTCTTCTCTCAGTTCAGAGATGGGAAGTAAGAAAGTACAAATACTCTGTTAATGTAAATAACTTGATTTTTCAGATATTTTTACTTTACTATTTTTTTGTGGTGACTTTTTACTTTTACTCCTTACATTTAAACACAAATATTGGTACTTTCTACTCCTTACTTTTTATAAAATTGGCTCGTTTCTTTAGTTTTGTTCTGAAGGTCGTCTATCAGGTGTGATTAGGAGTGCATGTCGGGAGAATAGCGCGGCCACGCGCCTCACACCACGAGCGGGCGCGCACACCACACAGAGAAAAAAGTGAGAGAAAAGTGAAAGAAAAGAGAGAGAGCCTAGCTGTCCAGAGGATAATGAGTTGAGATGTGTGTGTGTGTGTGTGTGTGTGTGTGTGTGTGTGTGAGTCCTTGAGAACTGTAAGTCGTATAACTGATGTTAATTAATTGAAGCCTGTTGTTGTCTTTAGTTCTCGGACATTCAAAAATTAGCTAGCTAGTGATTCTGTTGTTAGTGTTCTTCACCTGTTAGCTCGGTTGCATAGTTGCTTGATCTTAAAGAAGCATTAACACTTTCACCAGCTTCATTCGCATTATTGACAGGTGGATGGAAACTTAGCTAGAGAGAAGTTGTCTCTGTCCGTGTTTTAACAGACACACCTGGGGTGACGTTGGAAACCAGAATCAGGTTTAAATCCAGTCCTCATCTAGTCCTCACTAACAAGATTACAATCATTTCACTGGAGTTATCTTTATTATTGTTTGTGTCATCAACACCATATTCAATCTAATTGGATGGGAATATACTGAACGTTGTACTTTACGCACCACTAAGACGACTCGACAGATTCGGAGGCATTCTGCATTCATTCACAGCAAATCACTGCAGCACGATGCCGTTAACGTTAGCACATAGTAGTATGGAGGGTGACATGATTGAAAATGAAGAAAACAGATCCCAGAGATTCAGACAAGAAGCAAGACATTCCCATCATCCTCAGCCTTATCTGAGAGAGATGTTTGAGACAGTAGGCATCAAGAAGGACTCCTGGCCAACGTGCTGGGGAACTTCTTCATTAATGTCTTTATAGTCATTCATATTTTATCCTTCATTTTCTTGCCAGAAGCCATATTTGTGCACACACATACATGTAGATTCCTTTAAATGTTAGGGGAAGATTAAAAATGAGAAAGTTGATCTGTGAATTCTCACAGAATCACAACCAAATTCATATCTTGGTACTCAGTCAGAATCTTATTAAGTACGGGAAGTGAGTACTTTCTCTGTCTCAGTTACACTTCTAATGGCGTTTTTCCATTGTTGGTAACAACTCGGCTCGACACGGTTTGACTCGCCTTTACTCGGTTCGACCCATTTTCGGTCGGTTTTCCATTGCAGATTGAGTAACGCCTCAGCGTGGCTGGTTACCATAGCTACGCGTGATGACGTAATTTTCAACGTGATTCACAACAGCACGTCGGCTACTCGCCAATGTTTTGTTTCAAAAGAAGCTAAAGGAAGCAACAAAAATCACCGCTAAAAAAAAACAGGAGTTTGGGAATTCCGACGGAGTTCAGACGTCGACATGACTGTTGTTCGCCGACACGAAAGGGTAAGTTAAGTTTCCTGGTAACGTTAGCTAACATTTGCATGTGTTAGGGACCCCGATCAGTATTTACTATACGCTATATAAAGTACATGAACTTTAGCAACCATGATTACACACCAAAATATGTCTGCTGTGTACTGTTTGTGTTTCAGAGCATTCACGCTTTGCAAAACCGCCGACGCAGACCGTCTGGTGGGCGATGTCCGACGGGTGAGATCTCTGGTTCTGACCTGCTGTGCTTCGTATAATCTTTATGAGAGTCATGGAGAGGCTTAAGACAATGACTGGTATGCATCTGGGACAGCAGAGCCGGGGGGGACACTGTCACAGGGTGCAGGGGACGAAGACCGAGATGGACGGGAGGGTTTGATGCGCTACTTGAAGAGTTAAATAAAAACTTTTGTTTGATATATTGTCTTGGTTTTTTTTAAAGTAACAGTGTGCAATATTGGAAACAACATAAATCCCCTAATATATAGCCCTTAATATTGAACAGTAAAAGTGAGAATAGTGCAGAGAGGAGATAATCTGTCGGCTAGATTTTTTTTTTTTAAATGTCCCGTTTGTTCCGGACACACACTCCGCACTCTTGTCTGCTAAAAACGCAGCGATCCGACCAACCAGCAGCCTGCAGGTTTCCATGTCACCTTTTAGTATCGCATCAGCTCGCTTAGAACCTCGACTGAGGTAGTACGAAAAAAAGTACCTGGTAGCAGGTCCCAGGGACTTTTTTTCGTAATGGAAAACCAAAAAATGAGAGTCGAGGCGAGTAGAGTAGATACCACGCAATGGAAAAGCACCATAAGGTAAAGTGATTCTAGTCTACATCATATTGAAGTGTAACAGTGTGTGTCTCCCTCTGGTGGACGTTGTGGATTATTGTGTTGTCTTTGCTCCAAAGGTTTTTGTACAGAGTTTTGGTGTTTCCTGTCACTGTGGGCCTAACAGCACAGTAGTACATTGCAGAGTCAGACAGCTTAGCTGAGGAGAGGATTAAATGGATTTTTTTGTCCTCCACTTCAATCTTCAGTCCAGGGATTGGAGTTTTAATTGTTACTCCCGTTCCAAAATGAGAGATGATGAACTCTGGTGGTTTTCCTGGATATTGTCGATACCAGAAGAAATAATCATTGTTGTCAGCTTGTCTGGAGTATCTGTAGGACAGAGTAACAGAGCTGTCTTCTAAACTGTTCTCTTCTTTCTCTACTGGAGTGAGTTCTTCACAGCTGACTCCTAAAGGAAGAGAGAACTCTGTTATTTCATGTAGTCAAAAACTCAATTAATGATTCACATTCAAATGTTATTGAATTAAACTTGTTCAAGCTTCTTAATCTAACATACCTGTGAGGATGGAGAGAAACATCAGAGAAAACCCCCAATGCTGCAGTGACAGCATGTTGAATAAAGGTAATGTTGATGGTGTGTGTATTGATCTCTGTTGAATATAGAAGTTCCTCTCTCTTCTATAGTTCAGTAACAGCTCAGCTCCTCCCTGAGTCTCTCCGTCTCCTCGTAGCTCTGTAGTTTCTCTTCTCTCAGTTACACTTCTAAGGTAAAGTGATTCTAGACTACATCATATTGAACAGTAACAGAGTGTGACTCCCTCTGGTGGATGTTGTGGCTCCACCTGGTGCAAGATGGGTTCCTTACTTGGTGGATTAGAAGGAGGAACCTGATCACAGGGACAGTGCTCATTCACAGCCCTGGGTTATTCCCCAGCTGACAACTTTACACCACACACATGTTGATCCTCTCTCCTTTCTTATTGTGACTTCTCCTGCACATTGTCATCATTAAAAGTTTCAGCTGACATGGTTCCTGTTTTACAGGCTGTGCAGATTACTTTTGTTCCCAATCATATAAAAGGTGGTAACTGTTGTGACTCCACTATGTCCCCTTTAATACTTCTCAACAAAAGATTGAAAATCAACTGAGAAATAATATTTTAACCATTGACCATAAAATTGATGGACAGATTATGCGGTTCAGCGAATTGATGCAAATGCGGAAGTGTCTTAAAGCTACATCTACCTGAATTCCAGCAGGGGGAGTCTTCTTAAACCTGCTTTATATTTGAATACCAGCAGGGGCAACACATGCGGTCGCACAGGTGGTCGTGTAATTTAGCGGCACTGGAGTTTGGACCCAAATGCAGATAGAGCAGGCAAAGTATGTTGAGCTTGATAATGTATTAAACAAAAAGCAAAGTACAAACCAGTAACAAGTGTCCTGAAAGCAGCAGGCAAACCAACCAAACAATTGGAACAAAAACAAGTCAGAAAAATGGTCCAAGGAGAGCGGCAGGGCTCAGGAGGAGGAAAAAAAAGTCCATATGGCCATGTAACGTAGGGCACTAGGGAACAAGGTCAATGACCACTCGGGAACTGGGGCCAGTGGGCACTTGAGGACTGGAGTGCTGTGGCCAGAAAGGAAGAGGGACCCTTCTGGTGGCTGAAAAGGCCAGCGTAGGCGTGACCCCTCTGGAGGTCGAGCAGGACGTCGTAGATGGCACCCCTCTGGAGGTCAAGCAGAACGGCGTAGATGGTACCCCTCTGGAGGTCGAGCAGGACGGCGTAGATGGTACCCCTCTGGATGTCGAGCAGGACGGTGAAGGCGGAATCCTTCCGGCGGCTGCTGGAGACAGCATCGAGTCAGCTGGGCTGAAGACAGGCGGTGGGTCAGCCGGGCTGAAGACAGGCGACGGGTCAGCTGGACTGAAGATAGGCGAAGGGTCAGCCAAGCCCGGGTCCAACAACCAGGCAACAGGGTCAGAAGTCGGTCGGACCACTGACAAAACACGGGGAGCAGGAGTCGTGACGGAGCCTTTTATACATTGTTGTTTCTTTAGAACTAAACACTAGAACTAACAAATAGTCTTTCTATTTTTCGGATGTAAAGTTATTTGCTGTCAAATTGATGCTAATGAATGGGAGTCAATGGGATGCTAACAGTGGGTGATGGCTAATTAGAAATTCCCCATAGACGGTACGCTTTCTGGATGCTTGCTCACCCCTGTGGTGTTACTCCTCTTATATTTGATATTACTGTGGACATGTATTTACACTTAGCCAGCTAAGCTAACTTTGTTAGCAGCAGCTGCAGGTGAGTGTATACAGCGTTCACAGCTTCAGTCGGTCTCCTCCCTCGCTCGTCCCCAGCTCCACCCTCTCTCCTAAAAACAGTCACATCCGTTTTTAATGTAACCAAGATGGCAGCGCCCATAACGGCAAACTAGACGACTCAGAGCAGCTCTGCACAAACCAATGGGGGACGTCACATACGTTCTGTCACACTAGCAGCTGTAACCACAGGGAGTCTGATAAAACTGGAATAATCAGAATCCATCTGATACCAAGCTGTGGTTTGAATACCACTTCCCTCCTCTTTGAAGAGTAGTCCCATATCTGTGTTCAGGTTTTTGTACAGCCTCTTCTACACTTTGTATCACTGTGTTTCTAGAGCACAGTAGTAGAGACCTGTGTCTGCCAGGGTTAGTGTCTTTATGGTCAGTTCAGTTGATTTCACTGATGTTTTGGATTCATATTTATGCTTATCTGGGATATATTTACGACTTGCTTGTTCCAGAGAATAAACTGAGGTGCCTGAAGGTCTGAATGATGTCTGTACCAGTGGAGTTCAGGATTACTAGACGTTGTCTTTTAGTTACATCTGAGTGAGACAGAGTCTCCTTCTCTTTTACTGACTTCATCTTCTACAGGAGAGATTTTGTCTCCAGCTATTAATCCTGAAAAGTAGAGAAAATGAAGCCATTAGACTAACATTGTTCATGAGGCTGAGAGGAGAAGACAGAGGAAAATGTCAACTGTACATTGTTACTCTGGACAGGAACAGCTCAACTGTTCAGAGATTTCTGCTCTGAACTGCAGTTTATATAAATCTTTAGAAAATAATAAAACCATGTTGTTCTTTGCATTTTACCAAAGAAAAGAGCAACAAGAATAATCCCCAGCCAATGTTCAATCTCTACAACAAGGTTTAAATCAACAGGAGAAACTAGCTGATGTTCAACATCCAGTCTGAGAATTGTTCTCTTCACAGCTCCACTTATTGACTGAATGGTTGAACATGGTTTGTTCAGAGACTGTGGGTTTGCTGTCACTGTGGGCCTCACAGCACAGTAGTACACAGCAGAGTCTGGCACTGCAGCAGAGGAGATCTGGAGATCCACACCATGCTTTTCTTCAGACAGTTTAGTAGAGAACCTTGTGTCTGATTGTAGAGATTCTCCTGGTCTTGTAAAACCAAGCCCTGAAATGTACAGGAGAAACTCTGGTGGTTTTCCTGGATATTGTCGATACCAGAAGAAATGATCAGTAGCAGTTGCTTGTCTGGAGTATCTGTAGGACAGAGTAACAGAGCTGTCTTCTAAACCGTTCTCTTCTTTCTCTACTGGAGTGAGTTCTTCACAGCTGATACCTAAAGGAAGAGATAACTCTGTTATTTCATATAGAAACAGACTTACTTAATGATTCACAACCAGAGGTTATTGGAATAAAACTTGTTCATGCTTCATAATGTAACATACCTGTGAGGATGGAGAGAAACATCAGAGAAAACCCCCAATGCTGCAGTGGCAGCACATTGAATAAAGGTAATGTTGATGGTGTGTGTATTGATCTCTGTTGAATATAGAAGTTCCTCTCTCTTCTATAGTTCAGTAACAGCTCAGCTCCTCCCTGAGCCTCTCCCTCTCCTCGTAGCTCTGTAGTTTCTCTTCTCTCAGTTCAGAGATGGGTGTAACAAATACTTTTTTACTGTACTCAACTAGATTTTTCAGATTTTACTTTTCTTTTTTTTTTTGTGGTGACTTTTTACTTTTACTCCTTACATTTTAACACACATATCGGTACTTTCTACTCCTTACCTTTTACAAAATTGGCTTGTTACTTTAGTTTTGTACTGAAGGTCGTCTATCAGGTGTGATTGGGAGTGCATGTTGGAGAATAGCAGATCAGCGCCTCACACCACGAGCGTGCGCGCACCCCACACAGAAAAAAGTGAGAGAAAAGAGAGAGACTAGCTGTCTGGAAGATAATGAGTTGAGATTGTGTGTGTGTGTGAGTCCTTGAGTATTTCATAGAACTGATGTCAGTTCATTGAAGCCTGTTGTTGTCTATTGTTCTGGCATATTTAAAAATTAGGTAGCTAGTGATTGTTTTTGTGTTCTTCACCTGTTAGCTAGGTTGCAAGCAACGGCTTGATCTTAAAGAAGCATCAACACTTTCACCAGCTTCATTCGTGTGAGTTTTTAACAGACTTCAGATAGTTTGATTGACAGGTGGATGGAAACTTAGCGAGAGAGAAATTATCTCCGTCCTTGTTTTAACAGACACACCTGGGGAGACGTTGGAAACCAGAACCAGGTTTAAATACAGTCCTAATCTAGTCCTCACTAACAAGATTACAATCATTTCACTGGAGTTATTTTTATTGTTTTTGTCATCAATACCATATTCAGTCTAATTGGATGGGAATATACTGTGCGTTGCTCTTGATGCACCACTAAGACAACTCGAAAGATTGAGAGGCATTCTGCATTCATTCACAGCAAATCACTGCAGCTTGAGGGCGCTTGATGAGCATATTGTGTTACTCAGTCAGAATCTTATTAAGTATGGGAAGTCAAAACTTTTGCCATCTCTGTCTCAGTTACACTTCTAAGGTAAAGTGATTCTAGACTACATCATGTAGTCAATGCTGTTTTGAAGGTTCAGGATGAATCAGTGTTTTGAGTTGTTTAGTCTGATGTTCACAGCTGGAATCAAACAGTTGTCTGTCATGAAGCCACCTCTGCAGTCAGAAGGAGGAGACTCATATGCTGACTTACTTTCATTTCTCCAAGTCTTCATCACAACTGGGTTTCATTAGTGACAAGAATCCAGACTGGCTCATAAAATACTCTGAAGGTTAACAGAGTGTGACTCCTTCTGGTGGATGTTGTGGAGTATTGTGTTGTCTTTGCTCCAAAGGTTTTTGTACAGAGTTTTGGTGTTTCCTGTCACTGTGGGCCTCAGAGCACAGTAGTACACAGCAGAGTCAGACAGCTGAAGCTTCTGGATCTCCAGAGGAACTGATGTCTTGTTGATTTTAGCATCAAATCTGTCTTTCTGGAACTCTGGAGCATTAGATTCTGTTCCAAAGGTATCACGTCTCAAAATAAATATTGGGAAGTCATTGACTTCTTGTTTGTACCAGAACAAATATGCATTGGAGCTAACACTGGTCTCAAATGTACAGCCAAGAGTAAGTGTCTCTCCTTCAGTAGTAATGACATCTCCTGGTGGCTGGATCACTCTGTCTTCTCCTTTACACTCTGGGGAAGAAGAGAACATGCAGATGAAGAGATGAATCAATAAAGATGATTAATTTAAGAACAGTAGGTTTAAAGTGTAAATAATCTGTATTTTCCCTTACTGCTGTTTTATTTCAGAGAAAACCATATAATGTGTTATTTAGCATGTACGAGATACCAACAGAAATGATCTGTTTTTGCTTTTTTCTGCATTAAAACACTCTTTGTATCTTACCAAAGAAAAGAGCAGCAAGAATAATCCCCAGCCAATGTTCCATCTCTACAACAAGGTTTAAATCAACAGGAGAAACTAGCTGATGTTCAACATCCAGTCTGAGAATTGTTCTCTTCACAGCTCCACTTATTATTGACTGAATGGTTGAACACAGTGCACAAGTAGTGCACCTCCTACTTGATAATGTCGCCCTCTAGTGGAGCTACAAAGTTCACTACAACAGTGTAGAAAAAAGGCTTCCAGCAGCTTGTCAGTGTGTCAGCTTGTGTTTTTGTACAGAGACTGTGGGTTTGCTGTCACTGTGGGCCTCACAGCACAGTAGTACAGAGCAGAGTCTGACACTGCAGCAGAGGAGATCTGGAGATCCATTTTGGTTTTATCCTCACTCACTGAAACAGACAGTCCAGACTTTGTACTTTGCATTATTTCTCCTGATTCCAGATGAGAGATGAGGAACTCTGGTGGTTTTCCTGGATATTGTCGATACCAGAAGAAATAATCAGCAGAACCTTTGGAGTATCTGTAGGACAGAGTAACAGAGCTGTCTTCTAAACTGTTCTCTTCTTTCTCTACTGGAGTGAGTTCTTCACAGCTGACTCCTAAAGGAAGAGATAACTCTGTTATTTCATGTTGCAGAAGACTTAATACAAAAATGACATTCAAATGTTATTGAATCAAACTTGTTAATGCTTCATAATGTAACATACCTGTGAGGATGGAGAGAAACATCAGAGAAAACCCCCAATGCTGCAGTGGCAGCATGTTGAATAAAGGTAATGTTGATGGTGTGTGTATTGATCTCTGTTGAATATAGAAGTTCCTCTCTCTTCTATAGTTCAGTAACAGCTCAGCTCCTCCCTGAGTCTCTCCGTCTCCTCGTAGCTCTGTAGTTTCTCTTCTCTCAGTTACACTTCTAAGGTAAAGTGATTCTAGACTACAAATATTGTTAAGTGTAACATAAGTGATTTTTCTGATATTTGGACTATTTTTTTGTGGTGACTTTTTTTTTACTCCTTACATTTTAACTGTGGGCGTTATTGGTACTTTCTACTCCTTACTTTTTTATAAAATTGCAAGCTCAGTTTCTTTTTTTGTTACTGAAGTCTATCAGGTGTGATTAGGAGTTCATGTCATTCATAATAGCAGCACAGTCGAAGCCACACAGAGAAAAAGTGAAAGAAAACTGAAGGAGTTTTTGTATCAGCTGTCCAGAGGATAAGGAACTGTGTTGTGTGTGTGTGTGGAGTCCTTGAGAACTAGAGTCGTATAACTGATGTTAACAGTTCATTGAAGCCTCTTGTCTTTGTTCAGTACATTCAAAAATTAGCTAGCTAGTGATTCTGTTGTTTGTGTTCTTCACCTGTTAGCTCGATTGCATGTTGCTTGATCTTAAAGAAGCATCAACACTTTCACCAGCTTCATTATTAGTGATTTTTAACAGGACTTCAGATGGAAATTGACAGGTGGATGGAAACATAGTTGTCTCTGTCCGTGTTTTATCAGACACACCTGGACGGCGTTGGAAACCAGAATCAGGTTTAAATCCAGTCCTCATCTAGTCCTTCACTAACAAGATTACAATCATTTCACTGGAGTTATCTTTATTATTGTTTGTCATCAAACACCATATTCAATCTAAATGGATGGGAATAAACTGTCACGTTGTCATGAAGCACCACTAAGGAGACTCGACAGATTCATGAGGCATTCTGCATTCATTCACAGCAAATCACTGCAGTCTTGAGATTGGTAACGTTAGCACATCTGTAGTATGGAGGGTGACATGATTGAAAATGAAGAAAACAGATCCTGAGATTCAGACTAGCAGCAAGACATTCCCATCATCCTCAGCCTTATCTGAGAGAGATGTTTGAGACAGGAGGCATCAAGAAGGACTCCTGGCCAATGTGCTGGGGAACTTCTTCATTAATGTCTTTATAGTCATTCATATTTTATCCTTCATTTTCCCAGAAGCCATATTTGTGCACACACATACATGTAGATTCCTTTAAATGTTAGGGGAAGATTAAAAATGAGAAAGTTGATCTGTGAATTCTCACAGAATCACAACTAAATTCATATCTTGGTACTCAGTCAGAATCTTATTAAGTACGGGAAGTGAGTACTTTGCCATCTCTGTCTCAGTTACACTTTTAAGGTAAAGGGATTCTAGACTACATAAAATATTGAAGTGTAACAGAGTGTGTCTCCCTGGTGGACGTTGTGGAGTATTGTGTTGTCTTTGCTCCAAAGGTTTTTGTACAGAATTTTGGTGTTTCCTGTCACTGTGGGCTGCAGAGCACAGTAGTACACAGCAGAGTCAGACAGCTTAGCTGAGAAGATGATTAAATGGATTTTTTTGTCCTCCACTTCAATCTTCAGTCCAGGGATTTGATTTTTAATTGTTACTCCCGTTCCAAAATGAGAGATGATGAACTCTGGTGGTTTTCCTGGATATTGTCGATACCAGAAGAAATAATCATTGTTGTCAGCTTGTCTGGAGTATCTGTAGGACAGAGTAACAGAGCTGTCTTCTAAACTGTTCTCTTCTTCTTTCTCTACTGGAGTGAGTTCTTCACAGTTGACCCCTAAAGGAAGAGATAACTCTCAGTTATTTCATATAGAAAACTCAGTTAATGATTCCACATTATGTTATTCACAAAAATAAAACTTGTTCAATGCTTCATAATCTAACATACCTGTGAGGATGGAGAGAAACATCAGAGAAAAACCCCCAATGCTGCAGTGGCAGCATGTTGAATAAAGGTAATGTTGATGGTGTGTGTATTGATCTCTGTTGAATATAGAAGTTCCTCTCTCTTCTATAGTTCAGTAACAGCTCAGCTCCTCCCTGAGTCTCTCCGTCTCCTCGTAGCTCTGTAGTTTCTCTTCTCTCAGTTACACTTCTAAGGTAAAGTGATTCTAGACTACATCATATTGAAGTGTAACAGTGTGTCTCCCTCTGGTGGACGTTGTGAGTATTGTGTTGTCTTTGCTCCAAAGGTTTTTGTACAGAGTTTTGGTGTTTCCTGTCACTGTGGGCCTCAGAGCACAGTAGTACACAGCAGAGTCAGACAGCTGAAGCTTCTGGATCTCCAGAGGAACTGATGTCTTGTTGATTGTAGCATCAAATCTGTCTTTCTGGAACTCTGGAGCATTATCTTCTGTTGTTAAAACGCTTTGCAGCAACTTTGGAAATCATTGACTTCTTGTTTGTACCAGAACAAAGGATTGGATTTGGATCCTGGTCTCAAATGTACAGCCAAGAGTAAGTGTCTCTCCTTCAGTAGTAATGACATCTCCTGGTGGCTGGATCACTCTGTCTTCTCCTTTACACTCTGGGGAAGAAGAGAACATGCAGAGGAAGAGATGAATCAATAAAGATGATTGATTAAAGGAGAACAATCAGTATGTTTCAATAGTTACCTAGCCAGAGAGTCAGAATCAGGATGTTAGTCAGCCAGTGTTTCATGTCTGCAGTGACTAGGGAGAGAGGAAGAACATTGATACTCTGATGGATCTGGGCCTTCACATCATTGCTCCTTCCTCTTCATTAACTGTTGAGGAACTCTCAACATTTTGTGATTGTCCTGAACAGAGTGTGTCTCCCTCTGGTGGACGTTGTGGAGTATTGTGTTGTCTTTGCTCCAAAGGTTTTTGTACAGAGTTTTGGTGTTTCCTGTCACTGTGGGCTGCAGAGCACAGTAGTACACAGCAGAGTCAGACAGTTTAGCTGAGGAGATTATCATATGGATTATTTTGTCCTCCACTTCAATCTTTAGTCCAGGGATTGGACTTGTCAATATTCTTCTTGATCCTACATGAGAGATGAGGAACTCTGGAAGTTTTCCTGGATATTGTCGGTACCAGAAGTAATAATCACTAGATGAAATTTTGGAGTATCTGTAGGACAGAGTAACAGAGCTGTCTTCTAAACTGTTCTCTTGTTTCTCTACTGGAGTGAGTTCTTCACAGCTGACTCCTAAAGGATGAGATAACTCTGTTATTTCATATAGAAACAGACTTATTAATGATTGACAATCAGATGTTAATAGAATAAAACTTGTTCATGCTTCATAATGTAACATACCTGTGAGGATGGAGAGAAACGTCAGAGAAAACCCCCAATGCTGCAGTGGCAGCATGTTGAATAAAGGTAATGTTGATGGTGTGTGTATTGATCTCTGTTGAATATAGAAGTTCCTCTCTCTTCTATAGTTCAGTAACAGCTCAGCTCCTCCCTGAGTCTCTCCGTCTCCTCGTAGCTCTGTAGTTTCTCTTCTCTCAGTTACACTTCTAAGGTAAAGTGATTCTAGACTACATCATATTGAAGGTTAACAGAGTGTGTCTCCCTCTGGTGGATGTTGTGGAGTATTGTGTTGTCTTTGTTCCAAAGGTTTTTGTACAGAGTTTTGGTGTTTCCTGTCACTGTGGGCTGCAGAGCACAGTAGTACACAGCAGAGTCTGTGACTTTAGCTGAGATGATCTCCAGATCAACACGTTTCCTTGTCTTGTTAATGTGAGCTGAGAAATCAGAACCAGTTGGATGAATTGATCCTCCCTCTGTGATGTAGAGCAGGAACTCTGGTCTGGATCTCTGGTATTGTCGGTACCACTGGATATTGTAGATAGCTCCCTCATATGTACAGGTCAGTTTGATGTTTCTACCCTCTGCAACATGTTCTTCACTACTTTCTGGCTTTATGCTGTTCATGGAACCCAGGGCTGCAAAATTATTCACGTCAAAAAAGTATTATTCACGTCAGTTATCATTACCTTCCACAGATTAACCTCTAGTTGTGAAATATGTGGTTAATACAGCAGCTTAGATGAGACTTGGATCTCTGTTCTAACACTCACCTATAAAGGGAGAGAAGAGTAAAAAGAGGTAAAGCAACATGTCTTTGGAGTTGTTGAAGCCAAACAGACAGCAGATGAGCAATGTTCTTCCACTGCAGTAGAATGAACAACTAAACAGCCTCTCTGATGAGCAGCCCTTCTTCTCAACGTGAAGCTGATAGGGCTTTTACTTCCTCAGACATTTCTGCTCTGGAGACACAAATCATCTCATTGGTTGAGTTAAACGTCAGTGGGCGGGGCCAGAGAATAACCTATTGCTGAACGGTAAAAAGATGAAACAGCAGTGAAGAGAAAGAAGACCTTTGGTGGATGTTTCTGATCTTGGTTGAGTTGTTGTCTGATTATCTTTCAGTTTAAAGTCCATGTTGCAGGTTTAATTTTGCAACAAATTTGTGCAATTTGCTTGTTGGTAGTAAATATTTGAACTGTTATCCATTGTTTTTGATGGTGTTGGATATCGCAAAACTGAATATAATACGAAAAGTAGGCACAATTTTACAGTGTTTCCTTTTTCCCCCCACAATGCATTGCATGACGTCACGTTGGGGAGCAAACAGAGCAGCCTGCGTTGTATTTACCACTGGTCTGGCCTAATGTGGCTTCTGGTCTTTTAATATTAACAGTCTATGGTCTCGACTCAAAGTCCATGTGACTTTATTATATTTATAATAATATTGGAGGGAAAGTGAGACAGCTTAGACGGGATGGGGCCTTTCACAAGTTTAGACTGCTAGCTATCGACGTTGCCGGACGTTAGCACAACAACGTTAGCCTAGCCTGCTAGGTAAATATTACGACTGCCGTTGGTGTTGCCTATATATTGCGTCCATGTTGTCAATATCATACATGTGGCATTAGTGCACCTTTTGTACCATAATTGTATTGAATGAAATGGTAAGCTTCGCTCCTACGAGATGGGTGGGTTTTTGTTACGTTACACACAAAGCTAACTGGCTATAGTTAGCCTGTACGGATGCTAGCGGATATAGCTAACGTCGCGTAGCTAGCCAGCAACTTCGGCAGTAGAGTTTCGGTAAGCTAACACGACCAGCGTTGTCGCCCACAATCAACCTGCAGTGATGTTTGAAATGGAGACATGCATATCGTTTCTTTTCCTGGAGATCCTGGACATTTTAATTTATGTTACATTAAATGAAGAGAAGCCCGAGTGTGTTTCTTGCCTGGAGGGACGCTGCCCTTGAATTTGCCTGGAGGGTACCCTACCTATGTCGGTGTGGAAGCCGAGCTACATCTGCTGAGCAGTCTGCAACCAGGGGAATAAAGTTCAGATTCTCAGTTTAAGACCAAGTCTGAGCTCCATGATTCATCCAAAGCCTGGACTGGTGTGCATGTTTCAACCTCACAGACAACGGACTTGGACAATCATTTAAAAAAAAACTTTTTGAAGGATACAACGGTGTACAATGTACGTGTCTGTTGAGTATACTGTGAAAATCATGTTTTATGAAGTTCTCAGCTAATCGTAATCCATGTAAAATATTGATTTTGCTCCAACCTGCTCCTTGTAAAAACTTCCATATGGTTTTCTTTTTATAATGATGCTTTTGTCCTCAAATAAAAAGAACATATTTTAAATTACACTCTGTTCATTGTTGTTTAACCAAACTTTAATGTTTTCTGAAAATACATGTCTTTCCTATTAACCCACGTCCTAATAACAATGTAATTCAATATGGTTTAGGGAAGGCATAAACCAAACATAGGGGTACATTGTAATACTGGTCACTTCTCACTTCTTTCCTACACTACATCTGGAGTAAAGCTATATTGTCATAGAGTTGCTCAAATGCTCAGTACTAGTACTACTGTAGCAGTGGTAACAGTAGTGGATTGGTTTTTGTATGATTCTAACACTGCTATTATGAGGTATCACCATATCTTATTCTGTGTTCTTTATATTATATGACATCAAGGGGAATGGCTGTAACGGCCCATAATGATTGTCTTGATACTGTCATAAGACGTTTTTACAGCTTGTCTGTATGCAGTGAACTTCTTGTTTAGGGATAAGGAGCCTTTCATATGACATTGACTTGAAATTTAAAGTAAATATAAACAATTACAATACTGGTGCGTGCTGGTTGGGGAGGACCATGATCCTGCCTGAAATGTCGGATTTAGGCATCTTCAGATCAGCTGTTTGGGGTCCCACTGCGGCTCACTCCCCCTACAGCACCCGCTCTCCACCGAGTTTGGAGGAAGAGGTAAACACTTTAAAAATAACACTCCGGGGATTGTTCTATTCCTATATCTAGATAAGTGTACCAGTACTTATCTGAACTAACAACATGATCACAGTCACTAGATCGAAAGAAAATTTTGACGTTCACTCGGTGCTATTCACTGACAGTAAAAAGTAAAGTCATTGTATGTACTGCTGCGTTGCTAAATAAAGGAGATAAATGAAGGAGATAAATGAAGGAGACTTCCCCACAATCTTGACAATTCCTCATTTGCCCTCTCACATCTGGCAGATTGGTAATTATTCGGTTGCTGGCCTTTCCTCCTCTTCCACATCCCAGTCAGTCACCGTATTTCTAGTGCCAGGCTGAGACTTTGCTCCCCATTGTGACGTCATCGCCGAATTGACTTCATAAACCCACGAACACCAAAAATGACCAAAAACTAACTTTTAACATTTGGAGACATTTTTAAAAATGATATACATATCTTGAGTGCTTTTTGTACCCAATAATCAACAGTGGTGGTTAACCTGCAACATGGGCTTTAATGGTTATTATACTACACCATAACTGACAATAACTCAAAGATACAATCCAACTTTATTGTCACCTGGGGCTGAAATTCTTTTTGCCTCCCTGGGTAGCTCATATAAAAAGAGGACATTACCATACATACAAACATACAGTACATAAGATGAATAAGTCCAATGGACATACATTAAACATTACCACAAATATCATACACGCCTATCGTAAGGAAACAAAGCATACATCAATCAATCAATCAATCAAGTTTATTTGTATAGCCCTTTACAATAGCCGAAAGGTACCCAAAGTACTTTACAACAAAGCCATAAAACAATACAAAACACATGCCAAACAAACAGATACAATTAAAAGTGCTGCAGTGGTGTAGCGCTGCAGGACATTAAAAGCTTTCCAGAAATGCATAGAAAGGAGCAGACAGGAGGAGGACACATAAGAGACAGTATTGTCCTAGTCTGAATTAAATGCTAATTTAAAAAAGTGGGTCTTAAGCTTCGTTTTAAAAAGGCTGAGGTCAGTAGTGGTGCGGATGTCAGGGGTAGTTTGTTCCACAGTTTTGCAAAAAATTAACGATTTTTGCCCCACTGTTTTAAGTCTTGACCTAGGGACCTCTAACAGAAGTGTTTTGAGGAGCAGAGCTCTGCCACAATTAGAAAAGTTAAAATCTCAGACAAGTAAGAGGGGCCAAGCCATAAATGGCGTTGAAAACAAACAGCAAGAGTTTAAAATCATTCTAAAACGGACTGGAAGCCAGTGGAGTGACGACAGCACAGGGTAATGTGTTTCTGGGCGTGCTTGTTAAAAAATCCAGCAGCGTTCTGCACAAGAAATTGATGACACTGAGGCCAACGTAAAAGGGCATTGCAGTAGTCCAGACAGTCTTGAACTGATGAAAGCATGGATTGCCTTCTCGAGATCCTGCCGACAGAAAGGACTTGACTTTGGCCAAAAACGGACTGAAAAAAGATTTGATGACAAAGAGATAATCTGTTTGTCAAATTTAAGCCCATTATCAAATGTAATCTGAGATTTTTTGACATGAGATTTAAAAAGGGGGCATTAACAGAGTTTGTGGTGAGAGCATTTTTTGACATAGATGGAGAACCAAACAAAATGCATTCAGTTTTGCTGTCGTTTAAGTGCAAAAAGTTTGTGACAGCCACTGCTTTATATCTGTGATGCAGTCCAGTAGCTTAGTAAGTGCAGTGTTTTCGTTTGGTTTCATGGGCAAATATATCTGCAAGTCGTCGGCATAAAAGTGAAAAGACAGGTTTCCATCCTTTTTTATAATTGCTCCCAGAGGTAGCATATACATTGAAAACAGAATTGAGAATAGATCCCTGTGGCACCCCATTTTTGCCTTTGAGGAGCAGTGGTCACCTGTCGCGACAGAGAAACTCCTGTTTGCCAGGTATGACCTAAACCACTGGAGAGCGGTGCCACGGATGCCGACGTGCTCGAGGCGTTACAAGGACTGCATGGTCAACTGTATCAAAGGCTGCTGTGAGGTCTGAGCAGTACCAGCACAGCAGGATTCCCAGCATCCACATTGCAATTGGTTGTGCTCTTTTAACAGTGCTGACTTTGTTGCTATGTCGGGATCTAAAACCAGACTGAAATTTATCAAGAATAAGAATTGATCTCCAAAAATGTCTGTAATTGAATAAAAACAACTTTTTCTAAAACCTTAGTAAGTTGCTTGAGAGACAGGTCTAAAATTGGAGAGCACAGGTCAAGCTAAACTGTTTTTTTATGAGGGGCCTAACCATAGCGTGTTTGAAGGCAGCTGGAACCTGAGCCAAGACAAGTGTTTTATAAACACAAGCAGACTTCCCAGCGGAGCTCAGAGCCTCCTTCAAAAACTTGGCTGGAATAATATCTAAGAGACAGTTTGTGGGTTTCATGCCACTAACCATAAAAGAAAACAAAGAAATGGTCTCAAACCTGCTGGAATACAGCAGTCTGTAACGGAGGAGTTTCATCATCAAAAGACATATTCATATTACAGATATTCTGCCTGACAGATGCCACTTTATCAGTGAAAAAAGACACAAACTCCCTGAGGTTGCAGTAGAGGCATCGGACAGGACAGTAGGGCATGGATTAATGACAGAGTCAATAGTATTAAATAGCAGTCTTGGATTATGAGAGCTGTTAGCTATAATGGACAAATATTTGGACTTGGCTTCCTTTAGAGCTCTCTGGTAAGCAGCCAAACTGACCCTTAACCAGCCCAGGGATACATGCAGTTTATCCTTTTTCCACCGCGTTCAGCCTGTTGCATTGTTGTCTGAGCAGAGGGTATGGTCATTCAGAAGGGATCTGACTTAGGTTTTGATAGTTTTTTGGCAAAGTCAACATTCAAGAATCGCAGAACATGTTGAATGGAAAGTGGAGACTAGGCTGTCTGGACAAAGGGGAGGAACCAGCCCACAACAATGTCCATGTATAACAACAGACAATGACATGAACAGCAACACAGACAAGGTCTTGCAGACTTGTAACCCTGAATACATATTGCACTGGATGTAATGTTGCTGGGTTAGCAATATGTTATATTGATGTATGGAAGAGTTTTTACTCTGTTGTGTTAAAGCATGAACTCGAACGCCTCTGAAGGCATAAGTTGATATTGTCTGTGGAGTCATTGGAAATATTCCTGGCTAGTCTGAGCATACTACTATTGGGAGCTTCCTGAAAGGAGAGTGCTACAGGTAGTCCTATAATCTTTGAATACATCGATCAAATAGCTTTGTTTTATTTTTACCTGCTAGACTACTCAGCCAAGTAGAGTAGAGCTACAGTAGAGCATGATACTCTGAATTACTGATGTGAAAAACAAAGATTTGGCTACCAGCTCCAACGGATCTCAATCTACGGATGCTGGACTTTTTTGGGAAGCTTTTGTTTCTATAAACCTTTTAAGTTGGTAGATACTTTAGCTTTTAACATGTCATTGTACTGTGTTCGTCACCTAACTACGATGTTAAGAAATATAAACTACCAGTGACAGTTATTAATGGTCGAGTGTCTGTTTGGGATGCCGATCACCATGTTGAACAATGGAAGAAGCTCATTGTGGCCTAATGGTCCTCAGGATATAAAGAGGATTTAGTAGGTAAATCCGTGTCTGTATCTGTTGTCATGGTGTCTTGTGTTTGAACCATCATACAGTTGGTATGTCATTGATGTGGATTTGCTGCTCATGTGAGTCCTCCCAAAGTGTTACACTAGCAGCTGTAACCACAGGGACTCTGATAAAACTGGAATAATCAGAATCCATCTGATATCAAGCTGTGGTTTGAATACCACTTCCCTCCTCTTTGAAGAGTAGTCCCATATCTGTGTTCAGGTTTTTGTACAGCCTCTTCTACACTTTGTATCACTGTGTTTCTAGAGCACAGTAGTAGAGACCTGTGTCTGCCAGGGTTAGTGTCTTTATGGTCAGTTCAGTGGATTTCACTGATGTTTTGGATTCATATTTCTGCTTATTTGGGATATATTCACCACTTGCTCCTTTCCAGAGAATAAACTGAGGTGCCTGAAGGTCGGAATAATGTCTGTACCATTGAAGGTTGGGATTACTAGACGTTGTCTCATAGTCACATCTGAGTGAGACAGAGTCTCCTTCTCTTTTAATGACTTCATCTTCTACAGGAGAGATTTTGTCTCCAGCTATTAATCCTGAAAGAGTAGAGAAAATTAAGCTATTAGACTAACATTGTTCATGAGGCTGAGAGGAGAAGACAGAGGAAAAATTCAACTGTACATTGTTACTCTGGACAGGAACAGCTCAACTGTTCAGAGATTTCTGCTCTGAACTGCAGTTTATATAACTCTTTAGAAAATAATAAAACCATGTTGTTCTTTGCACCTTACCAAAGAAAAGAGCAGCAAGAATAATCCCCAGCCAATGTTGCATCTCTACAACGGTTTAAATCAACAGGAGAAACTAGCTGATGTTCAACATCCAGTCTGAGAATTGTTCTCTTCACAGCTCCACTTATTATTGACTGAATGGTTGAACACAGTGCACAAGTAGTGCACCTCCTACTTGATAATGTCGCCCTCTAGTGGAGCTACAAAGTTCACTACAACAGTGTAGAAAAAAGGCTTCCAGCAGCTTGTCAGTGTGTCAGCTTGTGTTTTTGTACAGAGACTGTGGGTTTGCTGTCACTGTGGGCCTCACAGCACAGTAGTACAGAGCAGAGTCTGACACTGCAGCAGAGGAGATCTGGAGATCCATTTTGGTTTTATCCTCACTCACTGAAACAGACAGTCCAGACTTTGTTGCATTTTGTGTTCCAAAGTGAAAGATGAGGAACTCTGGTGGTTTTCCTGGATATTGTCGATACCAGAAGAAATAATCATCATATTTTGCTTGTCTGGAGTATCTGTAGGACAGAGTAACAGAGCTGTCTTCTAAACTGTTCTCTTCTTTCTCTACTGGAGTGAGTTCTTCACAGCTGACTCCTAAAGGAAGAGATACTCTGTTATTTCATGTTGTATAATACTTAAAAAATATTCCCAATCAAATGTTATTGGAATAAAACTTGTTCATGCTTCATAATCTAACATACCTGTGAGGATGGAGAGAAACATCAGAGAAAACCCCCAATGCTGCAGTGGCAGCATGTTGAATAAAGGTAATGTTGATGGTGTGTGTATTGATCTCTGTTGAATATAGAAGTTCCTCTCTCTTCTATAGTTCAGTAACAGCTCAGCTCCTCCCTGAGTCTCTCTGTCTCCTCGTAGCTCTGTAGTTTCTCTTCTCTCAGTTACACTTCTAAGGTAAAGTGATTCTAGACTACATCATATTGAAGTGTAACAGAGTGTGTCTCCCTCTGGTGGACGTTGTGGAGTATTGTGTTGTCTTTGCTCCAAAGGTTTTTGTACAGAGTTTTGGTGTTTCCTGTCACTGTGGGCCTGCAGAGCACAGTAGTACACAGCAGAGTCAGACAGCTTAGCTGAGGAGATGATCATATGGATTATTTTGTCCTCCACTTTAATCTTCAGTCCAGGGATTGGAGCCCTCTGTTCCTGAAATGATGAGAGATGAGGAACTCTGGTGGTTTTCCTGGATATTCTCGATACCAGAAGAAATAATCACCATGACATTTTGAGTATCTTAGGACAGAGTAACAGAGCTGTCTTCTAAACTGTTCTCTTCTTTCTCTACTGGAGTGAGTCCTTCACAAAACTGACTCCTAATTGAAGAGAACTCTGTTATTTCATGTTGTAAAAACTTTTAAAGGGACATTCAAATGTCATTGAATCAAATTTGTTCATGCTTATAATCTAACATACCTGTGAGGAAAGAGAAACCAGAAAACCCCCAATGCTGCAGTGGCAGCATGTTGAATAAAGGTAATGTTGATGGTGTGTGTATTGATCTCTGTTGAATATAGAAGTTCCTCTCTCTTCTATAGTTCAGTAACAGCTCAGCTCCTCCCTGAGTCTCTCCGTCTCAACGTAGCTCTGTAGTTTCTCTTCTCTCTGTTTTTAAAGTGATTCTAGACTACCTCATATTGCTGTAACAGGTGTGACTCCCTCTGGTGGATGTTGTAGCTTCACCTGGTGCAAGATGGGTTCCAACTTGGTGGATTAGAAGGAGGAACCTGATCACATGGACAGTGCTCATTCACAGCCCTGGGTTATTCCCCTGCTGACAACTTTACACCACACATGTTGTTCCTGTCTCCTTTCTCTGCACAATGAGAGAGTGAGAAAAAAGTGGGACATGAAGCGCCTCGTTGATTGTGTCATCTTTTGGGACAGAAAGAATTGTCTTCCAGGGGACATGAAAGAAAAAGAGTCCCTGAATCATGTTATTTATTTGGAGCTATTATCTCTATCAGAATATGACTGACTTGCGACACCACCTTTAAGTTGGCCACCGTTTTTACAGGAACATCTGGGAAAATTTTAAATGATTCATAAGTTGTTGCTGAGGTTAAATGATGCCATCAAAAAAACATCAACAACACCAAGTATGTCGCATTTATGGCTGAGGACAAGATTTAAAGCAACACTGCACAGTTGTCATTTGTAATTTAGCGGTATGTTACTGACACCCAAATTAAAGAGCTTTTTAAAGATTGAGGATGTCACAGAAAGCAAAACAAGCTCAAGGACTACAGCTTCAGTACTTTTTTGAAGTGTCGGGCATTGTAAAACAAAAAGTTTTACACTCTCGGAGCTGGCTGTCATAACAAAATGGCTGTACAGGCAGTCTAGAAGAAATCCTCAGGCTCCTGTTTGTGCACTGTTATGCCCAATTAAACCTTGTGATATCTCAGAGGTTGGTGGGCCCGGCATGTGAAAATCTTTTTGGCTGGTGGAAGCTTTTGTCTTAGGCGTGATGACCCACTTTTTTCATCACGAGAGGACAGTGAGGATTGACCGTGAAACAGTACATTGTGCATCAGGACACTTGTCACCGTTGAAAAGGTTTGAGTTCTGTTCTTTTTTCTCTTTGCTTTCATCTGCATTTTTGACGTTGCTGTTGTGCTCTTCGGAATACTGAAATAAGAGCTTGGACGTCCCGCTCAGTCTGGCCAGAATTGAGGATTTTTGTCAGAGTCTTGAAGGTGAGCGTGGAAACTGATGCCATCTACAGAGTACTGGGGAGGCATCTGGTCAAAGCCGGCGCAGCTAGAGTTTCCGAACAGACCCCCATTGTTGCACTATAGACTGCTACACAGCTAATCGACATCATCATCACGCAAAAGAATCGATTTGAGGATCACGAGCGACTGTTTGTTGCATTGCTTGATGCACAGCTGTTTACCAAGTTGAAGCAGACATTTCCCAAAACAGCTCTCTCAAGCGCATCACAACGTATTCAAGGAATGCAACCGGACAAACAGGACTCTCTCTACACGGCATCTAATCCCATAGAGAAGGAGCTGCTCATTTATCTTAAGCAGGACGCTCAACTGCATGAGGAGGTCAATGAACGTTTCATCAGAAAGGATTGGAGGATGGATTTCATTTACAAGTAATGAACGAGTGTTACTTCTTACTGTTTAGGAGAGTTTGCGGTATTTTATACATTTGTATTGCTGTTGTTTGGGTATAGATGTTGATGCTGTGTTGATGTGCCTAAAGACCTTTGGTGCATGTTTCTGATGTTGGTTGAGTTGTTGTGATTGTCTTAAAGTTTAACAGTGTGTCTCCCTCTGGTGGACGTTGTGGAGTATTGTGTTGTCTTTGCTCCAAAGGTTTTTGTACAGAGTTTTGGTGTTTCCTGTCACTGTGGGCCTGCAGAGCACAGTAGTACACAGCAGAGTCAGAAAGCTGAAGCTTCTGGATCTTCAGAGGAACTGACTTATCCTTGACTGTAGCATAAATTCTTTCTTTGTGAATATCTTCAGCATCTTTTGCTCCACTGTAGACTCTTAGCATAAACTGTGGAAAGCTGTTTCCTTCTTGTTTGTACCAGAACAAATATGGAAATGTGTCACTGGTCTCAAATGTACAGCCAAGAGTAAGAGTCTCTCCTTCAGTAGTAATGACATCTCCTGGTGGCTGGATCACTCTGTCTTCTCCTTTACACTCTGGGGAAGAAGAGAACATGGAGAGGAAGAGATGAATCAATAAAGATGATTAATTTAAGAACAATAGGTTTAAAGTGTAAATAATCTGGATTTTCTCTTACTGCTGTTTTATTTCAGAAAACCATATAACCTGTTATTTGGCATGTACGAGATACCAGCAGAAATTATCTGTTTTTGCTTTTTTCTGCATTAAAACACTCTTTGTATCTTACCAAAGAAAAGAGCAGCAAGAATAATCCACAGCCAATGTTCCATCTCTACAACAAGGTTTAAATCAACAGGAGAAACTAGCTGATGTTCATCATCCAGTCTGAGAATTGTTCTCTTCACAGCTCCACTTATTATTGACTGAATGGTTGAACACAGTGCACAAGTAGTGCACCTCCTACTTGATAATGTCGCCCTCTAGTGGAGCTACAATGTTCACTACAACAGTGTAGAAAAAAGGCTTCCAGCAGCTTGTCAGTGTGTCAGCTTGTGTTTTTGTACAGAGACTGTGGGTTTGCTGTCACTGTGGGCCTCACAGCACAGTAGTACACAGCAGAGTCTGACAGCTTAGCTGAGGAGATGATCATTTGGACTATTTTATCCTCCACTTCAATCTTCAGTCCAGGGATTATTTCGTTTATTAATTGTCCTGAAGCAGAGTGTGAGATGAGGAACTCTGGAGGTTTTCCTGGATATTGTCGATACCAGAAGAAATAATCACCAGATGACATTTCAGAGTATCTGTAGGACAGAGTAACAGAGCTGTCTTCTAAACTGTTCTCTTCTTTCTTTGATGGAGTAAGTTCACAGCTGACACCTAAAGGAAGAGATAACTCTGTTATTTCATGTTGTAGAAGACATAATGAATGAATCACATTCAGAGGTTATTGGAATAAAACTTGTTCATGCTGCATAATCTAACATACCTGTGAGGATGGAGAGAAACATCAGAGAAAACCCCCAATGCTTCAGTGGCAGCATGTTGAATAAAGGTAATGTTGATGGTGTGTGTATTGATCTCTGTTGAATATAGAAGTTCCTCTCTCTTCTATAGTTCAGTAACAGCTCAGCTCCTCCCTGAGTCTCTCCGTCTCCTCGTAGCTCTGTAGTTTCTCTTCTCTCAGTTACACTTCTAAGGTAAAGTGATTCTAGACTACATCATATTGAAGTGTAACAGTGTGTGTCTCCCTCTGGAGGACGTTGTGGAGTATTGTGATGTCTTTGCTCCAAAGGTTTTTGTACAGAGTTTTGGTGTTTCCTATCACTGTGGGCCTCAGAGCACAGTAGTACACAGCAGAGTCAGACAGCTGAAGCTTCTGGATCTCCAGAGGAACTGATGTCTCATTAGAGCAGGAAGTTGATTTTAGCATCAAATCTGTCTTTCTGGGAACTCTGGAGCATTATCTTCTGTTCCAATGGTGTCACTTTTCAAAATAAACATTGGAAAGTCATTGACTTTTTGTTTGTACCAAAACAAATATGCATTGGAGCTAACACTGGTCTCAAATGTACAGCCAAGAGTAAGTGTCTCTCCTTCAGTAGTAATGACATCTCCTGGTGGCTGGATCACTCTGTCTTCTCCTTTACACTCTGGGGAAGAAGAGAACATGCACAGGAAGAGATTAATCAATAAAGATGATTGATTAAAGGAGAACGGTATGTTTAAAGAGTAAATAATTTGTATTTTCCCTTACTGCTTTAAGAGAAAACCATATAACGTGTTATTTAGCATGTACGAGATACCAACAGAAATGATCAGTTTTTGCTTTTTTCTGCATTAAAACACTCTTTGCACCTTACCAAAGAAAAGAGCAGCAAGAATAATCCCCAGCCAATGTTCCATCTCTACAACAAGGTTTAAATCAACAGGAGAAACTAGCTGATGTTCAACATCCAGTCTGAGAATTGTTCTCTTCACAGCTCCACTTATTATTGACTGAATGGTTGAACACAGTGCACAAGTAGTGCACCTCCTACTTGATAATGTCGCCCTCTAGTGGAGCTACAAAGTTCACTACAACAGGGTAGAAAAAAGGCTTCCAGCAGCTTGTCAGTGTGTCAGCTTATGTTTTTGTACAGAGTTTTGGTGTTTCCTGTCACTGTGGGCTTCACAGCACAGTAGTACAGAGCAGAGTCAGACAGCTTAGCTGAGGAGATGATCATATGGATTATTTTATCCTCCACTTCAATCTTTAGTCCAGGGATTACTTCGTTTCCTACTTGTCCTGAAGCAGAGTGTGAGATAAGGAACTCTGGTGGTTTTCCTGGATATTGTCGATACCAGAAGAAATAATCACTAGATGACATTTCAGAGTATTTGTATGACAGAGTAACAGAGCTGTCTTCTAAACTGTTTTCTTCTTTCTTTGATGGAGTAAGTTCACAGCTGACACCTAAAGGAAGAGATAACTCTGTTATTTCATGTTGTAGAAGACATAATGAATTAATCACATTTAGAGGTTATTGGAATAAAACTTGTTCATGCTTCATAATCTAACATACCTGTGAGGATGGAGAGAAACATCAGAGAAAACCCCCAATGCTGCAGTGGCAGCATGTTGAATAAAGGTAATGTTGATGGTGTGTGTATTGATCTCTGTTGAATATAGAGGTTCCTCTCTCTTCTATAGTTCAGTAACAGCTCAGCTCCTCCCTGAGTCTCTCCGTCTCCTCGTAGCTCTGTAGTTTCTCTTCTCTCAGTTACACTTCTTAGGTAAAGTGATTC
Organism: Etheostoma perlongum; assembly: GCA_026937815.1. Taxonomy (NCBI): domain Eukaryota; kingdom Metazoa; phylum Chordata; class Actinopteri; order Perciformes; family Percidae; genus Etheostoma; species Etheostoma perlongum. Next base: position 63,950 of record CM049382.1, on the reverse strand, counting down.
TAGACTACATCATATTGAAGTGTAACAGTGTGTATCTCCCTCTGGTGGACGTTGTGGAGTATTGTGTTGTCTTTGCTCCAAAGGTTTTTGTACAGAGTTTTGGTGTTTCCTGTCACTGTGGGCCGCAAAGCACAGTAGTACACAGCAGAGTCAGACAGCTTAGCTGAGGAGATCTGCAGATCAACTTGATTTCTCTCCTCATTCAGTATAGCAGTCAGTCGAGGGTGAGGAGGTTTTGCTTCCACTACTGAAGGCGGTTTTGTATCAGTGATCAGGAGAAGAAACTGAGGAGCTGATCCAGGATCCTGTCGATACCACTGGAGATTATCAGCTTTAACTGAATAGGTACAGGACAGAGTAGCACTACGGCCCTCTGATGAAAACACTTCAGCACTGCTGGCAGTAATATCTTCTTCCATCGTGTTACCTAGTGAGGAAAACAACATGTTAGATTCACACTGCTGCTCCAAAGTCACATATCCAACATTTGGAAAAACATCACTCTGACATTTTTAAGTTCAGCAAATGATGCTGTTAACAATGTATTAATCAGTTATTAGTGATAAAGTGATGACATCTATATTGATGTTTTAGAAACATGTAACTTTGAACTCCATCTAAAATGTGAACTGGATCTGTAAAACCTTGAAAATGTCTTTACATTTCAGGATTTATAATCCAAACCATCCGTACCTATGAGAGAGAAGCAGAACAGAATTGCAGTGAGTTTTTCCATGTCTGCAGAGGTGAAATGCTGTTTTTGAAGGTTCAGGATGAATCAGTGTTGTGAGTTGTTTGGTCTGATGTTCACAGCTGGAATCAAACAGTTGTCTGTCATGAAGCCACCTCTGCAGTCAGGAGGAGGAGACTCATATGTTGACTTACTTTCATTTCTCCAAGTCTTCATCACAACTGGGTTTCATCAGTGAAAAGAATCCAGACTGGCTCATTAAATACTCTGAAGGTTAACAGAGTGTGTCTCCCTCTGGTGGACGTTGTGGAGTATTGTGTTGTCTTTGCTCCAAAGGTTTTTGTACAGAGTTTTGGTGTTTCCTGTCACTGTGGGCTGCAGAGCACAGTAGTACACAGCAGAGTCAGACAGCTTAGCTGAGGAGATCTGCAGATCCATTTTGGTTTTATCCTCACTCACTGAAGCAGACAGTCCAGGGATTGGATTTTTCATTGTTCCTCCTGTTCCTAAATGAGAGATGATGAACTCTGGTGGTTTTCCAGGATATTGTCGGTACCAGTAAAACTAATCAACACCAGTTGCTTGTCTGGAGTATCTGTAGGACAGAGTAACAGAGTTGTCTTCTAAACTGTTCTCTTCTTTCTCTACTGGAGTGAGTTCTTCACAGCTGACTCCTAAAGGAAGAGATAACTCTGTTATTTAATATAGAAACAGACTCAATTGATGATTGACAATTAGATGTTATTAGAATAAAACTTGTTCATGCTTCATAATCTAACATACCTGTGAGGATGGAGAGAAACATCAGAGAAAACCCCCAATGCTGCAGTGGCAGCATGTTGAATAAAGGTAATGTTGATGGTGTGTGTATTGATCTCTGTTGAATATAGAAGTTCCTCTCTCTTCTATAGTTCAGTAACAGCTCAGCTCCTCCCTGAGTCTCTCCGTCTCCTCGTAGCTCTGTAGTTTCTCTTCTCTCAGTTACACTTCTAAGGTAAAGTGATTCCAGACTACATCATATTGAAGTGTAACAGAGTGTGTTTCCCTCTGGTGGACGTTGTGGAGTATTGTGTTGTCTTTGCTCCAAAGGTTTTTGTACAGAGTTTTGGTGTTTCCTGTCACTGTGGGCTGCAGAGCACAGTAGTACACAGCAGAGTCTGTGACTTTAGCTGAGATGATCTCCAGATCAACACGTTTCCTTGTCTTGTTAATGTGATCTTGAGAAATCAGAACCAGTTGGATGAATTGATTCCTCTGTGATGTAAAGAGCAGGAACTCTGGTCTGGATTCTGGTATTGTCGGTACCACTGGATATTGTAGATAGCTCCCTCATATGTACAGGTCACTTTTGATGTTTCTGCCCTCTGCAACATGTTCTTCACTACTTTCTGGCTTTTATGCTGTTCATGGAACCCAGGGCTGCAAAATGAGTATTATTCACGTCAGTTATCATTACCTTCCACAGATTAACCTCTAGTTGTGAAATATGTGGTTAGTACAGCATCTTAGATGAGACTTGGATCTCTGTTCTAACACTCACCTATAAAGGGAGAGAAGAGTAAAAACAGGTCAAGCAACATGTCTTTGGAGTTGTTGAAGCCAAACAGACAGCAGATGAGCAATGTTCTTCCACTGCAGTAGAATGAACAACTAAACAGCCTCTCTGATGTGCAGCCCTTCTTCTCAAAATCAAGCTGATTGGGCTTTTACTTCCTCAGACATTTCTGCTCTGGAAAGACACAAATCATCTCATTGGTTGAGTTAAACATCAGTGGGCGGGGCCAGATAATATAATATTGGTGGATTTCTGATGTTGGTTGAGTTGCTGTCTGATTATCTTAAACATTTGAGCATCTGTTCTGTCTCTTGAAGGCACTTCAGAAGTGTGGAGCTTATTGTAAATACGCGTCCATCTCCACTGAGCCATGCAGAAGCCTGATTGGTTATTATGGAGGTGATAGGCTATAACTCCTGATGATAGCGACTAACCCCTCAAGACGGTACCAAGCACGCCTGAAACCAGTGATTTAACGGCATCGCTCTTTTTACACAATTTAACAACAAAACTGGTGAACATTACTAGCTACATAGCTAGTAGCCCACTGTAAGGTTGAGGATGGCCTTATATAATATTTACACTGCTCTGTTCCAGTAGATACATGTATATGTTTTGGCAGTGAAATACATTTTTTTTAATGGATTTAGGCTTTTTTTCAGGCAGGTGCCTGTGCACTGTCAGTCTTCTGGGTTAAAATGGATTTCCAGGTTGTTGTTCCTGTTTCAGATTTAGATCAAACCTTGTTTATATCAAGAATCTGTCCCAAAACCAAGCCCTGTCAAATATTTCTGTTCATAGGTTAGATAGTAACCAAATTCTACTCAGACAGTGATACATGTTGAAAATAAAACTTGTTTTGCTTAAATATCTCGTCCTTCTGCGATTACAAAACACAATTTGAGCTGTTTATAGCATTATGTCTTTTAATGTGACAAAAACACTAAATAATAATTTTACCATTCATTGGTATGTAATTTACAGTGGTATAAGGTGCTGGAAAAAGCTTTAAAATTGACCTTGAAAGTGCTTGATTTTGATCTTCGAAAAGTTGTACATACTATGTCTTAAGTTGGTAGATCCCTTAGCTTTTAAAATGTGATTGTACTGATTATGATGTTAAGAAATATAAACTACCAGTGATTTAAGTTTTGTTATTAGTACAGTGTCTTTTTGGGATTTAAATCAACATGTTGAACAACGTAAGGAGCTCCTTGTGGTCTAATGTCCCTCAGGGTATGAAGAGGATTTAGTAGGTAAGTCAGTGTCCATGTATCTGTTGTCATGGTGTCTTGTGTTTGAACCATCATACAGTTGGTTTGTCGTTGATGTGGATTTGCTGCTCATGTGAGTCCTCCCACAGTGTTACACTAGCAGCTGTAACCACAGGGACTCTGATAAAACTGGAATAATCAGAATCCATCTGATTTCAAGCTGGGGTTTGAATACCACTTCCCTCTTCTTTGAAGAGTAGTCCCATATCTGTGTTCAGGTTTTTGTACAGCCTCTTCTACACTTTGTATCACTGTGTTTCTAGAGCACAGTAGTAGAGACCTGTGTCTGCCAGGGTTAGTGTCTTTATGGTCAGTTCAGTTGATTTCACTGATGTTTTGGACTCATATTTCTGTTTATCTGGGATATATTCACCACGTCTTGTTCCTTTCCAGAGTATGAACTGTGGTGCCTGAAGATCTGAATGATGTCTGTACCAGTGAAGGTTGGGATCACTATCTGTTGTCTCATAGTCACATCTGAGTGAGACAGAGTCTCCTTCTCTTTTACTGACTTCGTCTTCTACAGGAGAGATTTTGTCTCCAGCTATTAATCCTGAAGAAGTAGAGAAAATGAAGCCTTTAGACTAACATTGTTCATGAGGCTGAGAGGAGAAGACAGAGGAAAATGTCAACTGTACATTGTTACTCTGGACAGGAACAGCTCAACTGTTCAGAGATTTCTGCTCTGAACTGCAGTTTATATAAATCTTTAGAAAATAATAAAACCATGTTGTTCTTTGCATCTTACCAAAGAAAAGAGCAGCAAGAATAATCCCCAGCCAATGTTCCATCTCTACAACAAGGTTTAAATCAACAGGAGAAACTAGCTGATGTTCAACATCCAGTCTGAGAATTGTTCTCTTCACAGCTCCACTTATAATTGACTGAATGGTTGAACACAGTGCACAAGTAGTGCACCTCCTACTTGATAATGTCGCCCTCTAGTGGAGCTACAAAGTTCACTACAACAGTGTAGAAAAAAGGCTTCCAGCAGCTTGTCAGTGTGTCAGCTTGTGTTTTTGTACAGAGACTGTGGGTTTGCTGTCACTGTGGGCCTCACAGCACAGTAGTACAGAGCAGAGTCTGGCACTGCAGCAGAGGAGATCTGGAGATCCACACCATGCTTTTCTTCAGACAGTTTAGTAGAGAACCTTGTGTCCAATGTCAGAGATTCTGCTTTTTTTGTAACGCTCAGCCCTGAGATGAAGATGAGGTACTCTGGTGGTTCTCCTGGATATTGTCGATACCAGAAGAAATAATCACCACCAGTTGCTTGTCTGGAGTATCTGTAGGACAGAGTAACAGAGCTGTCTTCTAAACTATTCTCTTCTTTCTCTACTGGAGTAAGTTCTTCACAGCTGATACCTATAGGAAGAGATAACTCTGTTGTATCATATGGTTTGAGACTTAAAAAAGTAATCACAATCAGATGTTATTAGAATAAAATGTGTTCACGCTTCATAATGTAACATACCTGTGAGGATGGAGAGAAACATCAGAGAAAACCCCCAATGCTGCAGTGGCAGCATGTTGAATAAAGGTAATGTTAATGGTGTGTGTATTGATCTCTGTTGAATATAGAAGTTCCTCTCTCTTCTATAGTTCAGTAACAGCTCAGCTCCTCCCTGAGTCTCTCCGTCTCCTCGTAGCTCTGTAGTTTCTCTTCTCTCAGTTACACTTCTAAGGTAAAGTGATTCTAGACTACATCATATTGAAGGTTAACAGAGTGTGTCTCCCTCTGGTGGACGTTGTGGAGTATTGTGTTGTCTTTGCTTCAAAGGTTTTTGTACAGAGTTTTGGTGTTTCCTGTCACTGTGGGCTGCAGAGCACAGTAGTACACAGCAGAGTCAGACAGCTTAGCTGAGGAGATGATCATATGGATTATTTTGTCCTCCACTTCAATCTTCAGTCCAGGGATTGGATTTTTAATTGTTCCTCCTGTTCGTAAATGAGAGATGAGGAACTCTGGAGGTTTTCCTGGATATTGTCGGTACCAGAAGAAATAATCAGCCCCAGTTGCTTGTCTGGAGTATCTGTAGGACAGAGTAACAGAGCTGTCTTCTAAACTGTTCTCTTCTTTCTTTGATGGAGTGAGTTCTTCACAGCTGACTCCTAAAGGAAGAGATTACTCTGTTATTAGATGTAAAAGTTGGACAACTTTTATTTTTACAAAAGTTTTGAGAAATGATTTAGTTATGAAACATTGCAATCAAACCTAGAAAATGCAGAATATAACTTGCCTGTCATAATTGAAATGAAAAGTAGAAAAAGCACAAAATGATCCAATGACGGCATGCTGGATGAAGTAGTCTGGTGTGTGTATTGATCTCTGTTGAATATAGAAGTTCCTCTCTCTTCTATAGTTCAGTAACAGCTCAGCTCCTCCCTGAGTCTCTCCCTCTCTTCCTAGATCTGTATCTTCACCTCTCTGTTAAGCTTCCTCTGGTTAAATGACTGGGGCATTTGTACCATTTTCAATTCAATTTTATTTATAGTATCAATTCCTAACAAGAGTTATCTTGAGACTATTGCTGTGACAGTACACCAAACATTGATTGATACTGTTCACAATTTTTGACCCATGATTTGATACAAACCTCAATTCTTTTTTTTGGGGAGGGGGGTAGTAGTACAATGTCCACAGTCAGCCCCCAGCAGGTAGAAACCATCCACTACCGTTACAGCCCCGGGGTGGGGGAGACACATCCAAAGCCCGCCCCCAGCCAGCTAGCAGCCAGCCCGATTAGCACATAACTTTGTTGCTAAGGACGCTAACGGCAGTTTACTAAACCGTTGGGCAACAGACTCAGACACCCGAGTCAGAACAGCGGCCACACGTAATGTTAGCTACCTACTCCTCCGTTAGCATTACCGGTGCCCCCTCTTTCGCTTTTAGCCGTCTGAACAGTTAGCTAATTTTACCTGACATAACAGGACTAAGGCACCAAGAGAACTACTAGTAATTTAAAGATGTGGTAGGACTGTATCTGGACGAGAAAAGCAAGCATAGCAGGGCACTGCACGGCATTACAAGGCACAGCAGAGCGTAGCAGGATGTAAATGGGAATCGCTGGACATGTAGCAGGACCACAGCAACAGCTGCAACCAGGATTTTGGATCCTACCTGATCCAAGGAAACATGCTGGGGGAAAAACAACATAAGGACTCAGGGGAATGACTCCCCAGAGCTAGGTTAGTAACAGGCATTTCTGGGACATGGATGCACACAAATGGAAAGATAAAGGAGAGAGGAGCTCAGTGTGTCAAAGGAAGTCCCCCGGCAGTCTAAAACTATTACAGCATAACTAAGAGAGACAGGGTAAAGAGAGGAGCCTGGACAGGGTAGAACTCTCCTCTGCTGGATCGGGCTGTACTGCCGTCCCTCTCCAATCTTATTATATTATTGATTATATGGTGAATTAATCTGACGATTATGAAGAGAAGCGCAGAAGAGAAGGGGTGCCATGTCTGTGGCTATACACCCTCCCCCGCCGGTCTAGGTGAATGCTGCGACTCCTCACTCTCTAACTATAAGCTTTGTACTTCTCTCAGTTACACTTCTAAGGTAAAGTGATTCTAGACTACATAATATTGAAGTGTAACAGTGTGTGTCTCCCTCTGGTGGACGTTGTGGAGTATTGTGTTGTCTTTGCTCCAAAGGTTTTTGTACAGAGTTTAGGTGTTTCCTGTCACTGTGGGCTGCAGAGCACAGTAGTACACAGCAGAGTCAGACATCTGAAGCTTCTGGATCTCCAGAGGAAAGGACTTATCCTTTATTTCAGCATCAACTCTCTCTTTCTCTTTAGAATTATCAGCTTTTACAGAGAAACGTTGCAGCAGCATCTTTGGGTAATCATTTTCTTTTTGTTTGTACCAGAACAAAGTGGGAGTTGGCAAAGTTGTCTCAAATGTACAGCCAAGAGTAAGTCTCTCTCCTTCAGTAGTAATGACATCTCCTGGTGGCTGGATCACTCTGTCTTCTCCTTTACACTCTGGGGAAGAAGATAACATGCAGAGGAAGAGATGAATCAATAAATATGATTGATTAAAGCACAACAGTAGGTTTAAAGAGTAAATAATCTGGGTTTTCCCTTACTGCTGTTTTCTTTAAGAGAAAACAATATATATGTTAATTAGCATGTACAAGATACCAGCAGAAATGATCAGTTTTTGCTTTTTTCTGCATTAAAACACTCTTTTGTATCTTACCAAAGAAAAGAGCAGCAAGAATAATCCACAGCCAATGTTCCATCTCTACAACAAGGTTTAAATCAACAGGAGAAACTAGCTGATGTTCAACATCCAGTCTGAGAATTGTTCTCTTCACAGCTCCACTTATTATTGACTGAATGGTTGAACACAGTGCACAAGTAGTGCACCTCCTACTTGATAATCTCGCCCTCTAGTGGAGCTACAAGGTTCACTACAACAGTGTAGAAAAAAGGCTTCCAGCAGCTTGTCAGTGTGTCAGCTTATGTTTTTGTACAGAGTTTTGGTGTTTCCTGTCACTGTGGGCTTCACAGCACAGTAGTACAGAGCAGAGTCAGACAGCTTAGCTGAGGAGATGATCATATGGATTATTTTATCCTCCACTTCAATCTTTAGTCCAGGGATTACTTCGTTTACTACTTGTCCTGAAGCAGAGTGTGAGATAAGGAACTCTGGTGGTTTTCCTGGATATTGTCGATACCAGAAGAAATAATCACCAGATGACATTTCAGAGTATTTGTATGACAGAGTAACAGAGCTATCTTCTAAACTGTTCTCTTGTTTCTTTGATGGAGTAAGTTCACAGCTGACACCTAAAGGAAGAGATAACTCTGTTATTTCATGTTGTAGAAGACATAATGAATTAATCACATTTAGAGGTTATTGGAATAAAACTTGTTCATGCTTCATAATCTAACATACCTGTGAGGATGGAGAGAAACATCAGAGAAAACCCCCAATGCTGCAGTGGCAGCATGTTGAATAAAGGTAATGTTGATGGTGTGTGTATTGATCTCTGTTGAATATAGAAGTTCCTCTCTCTTCTATAGTTCAGTAACAGCTCAGCTCCTCCCTGAGTCTCTCCGTCTCCTCGTAGCTCTGTAGTTTCTCTTCTCTCAGTTACACTTCTAAGGTAAAGGGATTCTAGACTACATCATATTGAAGTGTAACAGAGTGTGTCTCCCTCTGGTGGACGTTGTGGAGTATTGTTATCTTTGCTCATAAGGTTTTTGTTCAGAGTTTTGGTGTTTCCTGTCACTGTGGGCTGCAGAGCACAGTAGTACACAGCAGAGTCAGACAGCTTAGCTGAAGAGATCTGCAGATCAACTTGATTTCTCTCCTCATTCAGTATAGCAGTCAGTCGAGGGTGAGGAGGTTTTGCTTCCACTACTGAAGGCTGTTTTGTATCAGTGATCAGGAGAAGGAACTGAGGAGCTGATCCAGGATCCTGTCGATACCACTGGAGATTCTCAGCTTTAACTGAATAGGTACAGGACAGAGTAGCACTACGGCCCTCTGATGAAAACACTTCAGCACTGCTGGCAGTAATATCTTCTTCCATTGTGTTACCTAGTGAGGAAAACAACATGTTAGATTCACACTGCTGCTCCAAAGTCACATATCCAACATTTGGAAAACATCACTCTGACATTTTTAAGTTAAGCAAATGATGCTGTTAACAATGTATTAATCAGTTATTAGTGATAAAGTGATGACATCTATATTGATGTTTTAGAAACATGTAACTTTGAACTCCATCTAAAATCTGAACTGGATCTGTAAAACCTTGAAAATGTCTTTACATTTCAGGATTTATAATCTAAACCATCCGTACCTATGAGAGAGAAGCAGAACAGAATTGCAGTGAGTTTTTCCATGTCTGCAGAGGTGAAATGCTGTTTTGAAGGTTCAGGATGAATAAGTGTTGTGAGTTGTTTGGTCTGATGTTCACAGCTGGAATCAAACAGTTGTCTGTCATGAAGCCACCTCTGCAGTCAGGAGGAGGAGACTCATATGTTGACTTACTTTCATTTCTCCAAGTCTTCATCACAACTGGGTTTCATCAGTGAAAAGAATCCATACTGGCTCATTAAATACTCTGAAGGTTAACAGAGTGTTTCCATCTGGTGGACGTTGTGGAGTATTGTGTTGTCTTTGCTCCAAAGGTTTTTGTACAGAGTTTTGGTGTTTCCTGTCACTGTGGGCTGCAGAGCACAGTAGTACACAGCAGAGTCTGACAGCTTAGCTGAGAAGATCTGCAGATCCATTTTGGTTTTATCCTTACTCACTGAAACAGACAGTCCAGGCATTGGACTTTTCATTATTTGTCCTGTTCCTAAATGAGAGATGATGAACTCTGGAGGTTTTCCTGGATATTGTCGGTACCAGAAGAAATAATCAGCAGAACCTTTGGAGTATCTGTAGGACAGAGTAACAGAGCTGTCTTCTAAACTGTTCTCTTCTTTCTCTACTGGAATGAGTTCTTCACAGCTGACACCTAAATGAAGAGATAACTGTGTTATTTCATATTTTATTATACTCAATCAATACTCCATAAATAATCTACATTTAGATGTTTTAGGGATTGCATTTTTCAAGCTTCTTAATCTAACATACCTGTGAGGATGGAGAGAAACGTCAAACAAAACCCCCAATGCTGCAGTGGCAGCATGTTGAATAAAGGTAATGTTGATGGTGTGTGTATTGATCTCTGTTGAATATAGAAGTTCCTCTCTCTTCTATAGTTCAGTAACAGCTCAGCTCCTCCCTGAGTCTCTCCGTCTCCTCGTAGCTCTGTAGTTTCTCTTCTCTCAGTTACACTTCTAAGGTAAAGTGATTCTAGACTACATCATATTGAAGTGTAACAGTGTGTATCTCCCTCTGGTGGACATTGTGGAGTATTGTGTTGTGTTTGCTCCAAAGGTTTTTGTACAGAGTTTTGGTGTTTCCTGTCACTGTGGGCCTCAGAGCACAGTAGTACACAGCAGAGTCAGACAGCTTAGCTGAGGAGATCTGCAGATCAACTTGATTTCTCTCCTCATTCAGTATAGCAGTCAGTCGAGGGTGAGGAGGTTTTGCTTCCACTACTGAAGGCGGTTTTGTATCAGTGATCAGGAGAAGGAACTGAGGAGCTGATCCAGGATCCTGTCGATACCACTGGAGATTTTGAGCTTTAACTGAATAGGTACAGGACAGAGTAGCACTACGGCCCTCTGATGAAAACACTTCAGCACTGCTGGCAGTAATATCTTCTTCCATTGTGTTACCTAGTGAGGAAAACAACATGTTAGATTTACACTGCTGCTCCAAAGTCACATATCCAACATTTGGAAAACATCACTCTGACATTTTTAAGTTCAGCAAATGATGCTGTTAACAATGTATTGATCAGTTATTAGTGATAAAGTGATGACATCTAGATTGATGTTTTAGAAATGTGTAACTTTGAACTCAATCTGAACTGGATCTGTAAAACCTTGAAAATGTCTTTATATTTTAGGATTTATAATTCAAACCATCCGTACCTATGAGAGAGAAGCAGAACAGAATTGCAGTGAGTTTTTCCATGTCTGCAGAGGTGAAATGCTGTTTTGAAGGTACAGCATGAATAAGTGCTGTGAGTTGTTTGGTCTGATGTTCACAGCTGGAATCAAACAGTTGTCTGTCATGAAGCCACCTCTGCAGTCAGGAGGAGGAGACTCATATGTTGACTTACTTTCATTTCTCCAAGTCTTCATCACAACTGGGTTTCATTAGTGAAAAGAATCCAGACTGGCTCATAAAATACTCTGAAGGTTAACAGTGTGTGTCTCCCTCAGGTGGACGTTGTGGAGTATTGTGTTGTCTTTGCTCCAAAGGTTTTTGTACAGAGTTTTGGTGTTTCCTGTCACTGTGGGCTGCAGAGCACAGTAGTACACAGCAGAGTCAGACAGCTTAGCTGAGGAGATCTTCAGAGGAACTGACTTTAACTTGGAATTGTGTGTAGATGAAAATCTGTCCCTGAACTCGTCCGGTGTGTTCCCTTCATCCCCTTGAACGCGCATCAGAATAAATTTGGGGCTGTGGTTTCCATCCTGTTTGTACCAGAAGAGATAATTATTAGTTGAACTGCTGTTATATTGACAGCCAAGTGTTACTGCCTCTCCTTCAGTAGCAGTCACATCTCCTGTTGGTTGCAGCACGTTGTCTTGTTGTGCTCTGCATTCTGTAAAACAGCAACAAACAGAATCAGTGTGCTGTTAAAGAATCATATCAATGTTGGATTGATATCAAAGAAACAGAGTTGTGTTCATACCAAGGCTCATAGCAGCCAGCAGCACTGAGATGAACAGAGGCATCATATCTGCAGTGCAGAGTAACTCTGAGCTAGAGCAAGTATAAAGAAGGCTGGGATCTCTCTGTTTAGTCTTCATCAACACTAAGTTGGTGGATTAGAAGGAGGAACCTGATCACAGTGACAGGGCTCATTCACAGCCCTGGGTTATTCCCCCTGCTGACAACTTTACACTACACACTTGTTGTTCCTCTCTCCTTTCTCAGTGTAACTGTCTTTTATGAACTGATCTTTAAAATGTTCATGTGTCTTGTTTCTAGTTTATTCCCCAACATATAAAATGTCTGTGAACCTGCTTCCTGCTTGGTAGTTCTTATAAAAAATATTTAAAGTAAATAAGATAAGAAAAACTTTATTTTCTGTCTCATTTGACAGAAATTTGTTTTTGACAGGGCAGGCACAAATGACATAAGATACCTATAAGAACATAAAAGATACAGTACACATAGAAACAGCAACACAATCATTGACTGTGCAGAGGTACAAAATGCAAATACAGAGCAAGAAGAAGACTCAGTGGAGTTGTTGGACGCCGTCTATTTGGCTGTTCATTGTGATCATGGCAGTGGGAATGAAGGATTTCTTTGTGTTTTCAGTGCAAATGGGACTTCTAGGGTCGATCTGATGACTGTAACTGAAAGGATTTGTGAAGGGGGGGGATCCTGTGTGGTTATAGTGGATTTCCTGAGTACCGACCATTTGTGAAGTTCTGTTTCTGTTATGGGGGTTTGGGGGAGCCTATTATCTTGCTGGCCTTATTTGTTGTCCTTGTTTTTAGTTTTATGTTTGATGGTGAGGGTGTTGTACCAGGCTGAGCCTGCTGAGATATTGAAAGTGAGTATGTATTCAATGAGTGTTCTCAGTTATAAGCGCTGCTGGTCTTTCTTATACCCAGTGTCTGCATGCTGTGAGAAAACAGATGTGTCCAACCGGCTGACCATCGATGCAGAGGGGTTGAAATATTTGCTGTGAGGTGCTGTGCAGCGGGCTGGAGCCCTCAGTAGTAGTAGTAATAATAATAATACATTTTATTTGTAATGCACTTTACATTTAAGACAAACCTCAAAGTGTTACAGGTAAGATCATAAAAGCAAGACAAAAAAACAGTTTAAAATACATATAAATAGTGCAACAACATTGTTGTGCAAGGTTAAAACTCATAGGTTCTGCTAAAAAGAAATGTTTTTAGTCCTTTATTAAAGGTCTCAATAGTTTGTGGTGCCCTCTGATGGTCAGGGAGGGCATTCAAAGTCTGAGGAGCGGTAGATAGAGCAGTGTGTCTCTGTATTGGCCGGAGCAGACTGAAATCCACTCCACGTTTTCCATCCCGGTCAGTGCGTAGTTTTGCTTCTTCAACTTCTGCCATCTGCAACTTCTGTGTACGTAACACGGACGGCGAAGGAGTCCAATGACCGATATGCACGATGGAGCGGTGTAGTTGTTGAATTTCTTCAGTTGGGTGACGGAATACTTAAACATCATGCCAGTTGTGGAGAGTGGTCGTTAACCGTTAGCAATGCACGTGATGCACAGAAGAGAGCCATCAGACACAGCAGGCAAACAGCAGTGACTTTGGGTGGAGACCTAACCAACACCAGCACTGCCTTTGGGTGGAGACCTCACCAACATCAGCAGTGACTTTGGGTGGAGACCTCACCAACATCAGCAGTGACTTTGGGTGGAGACCTCACCAACATCAGCAGTGACTTTGGGTGGAGACCTCACCAACATCAGTAGTGACTTTGGGTGGAGACCTCACCAACATCAGCAGTGACTTTGGGTGGAGACCTCACCAACATCAGCAGTGACTTTAGGTGGAGACCTCACCAACATCAGCAGTGACTTTGGGTGGAGACCTCACCAATATCAGTAGTGACTTTGGGTGGAGACCTCACCAACATCAGCAGTGACTTTGGGTGGAGACCTCACCAATATCAGCATTGACTTTGGGTGGAGACCTCACCAACATCAGCAGTGACTTTGGGTGGAGACCTCACCAATATCAGCATTGACTTTGGGTGGAGACCTCACCAATATCAGCATTGACTTTGGGTGGAGACCTCACCAATATCAGCGTTGACTTTGGGTGGAGACCTCACAAACATCAGCGGCGAACAAACAACGCCAGCGTTCTCTCTCAACCGCATGTCCCAAGTAAGTAGTCCTACAGGCCTGGGCTGTGGGCTTATGCCGCTGCGGTAGATCTAGCTTGCATCTTCCGGTCACCATGGCATCCTCCAGTCACCATGGTATCCTCCGGTCACCATGGCATCCTCTGGTCACCATGGCATCCTCAAGTCATCGAGCATCATGTCAGACTCCAACCCCATATAAAAACAAACTACGGTGGAGAGATGATAAAATGCATCGCTATATATAACTATAACTATTGAACTTGAACTAAGTATGAACATCAACTAAAATGATCAACATTTTCGTGAAATAAAAGTAAAATTACTGAAAATAAACAAGACAGACGGAGCGGGGTCAATCTCGCCAGCGTTCCCGTTCCTCAGTGCTGTACTGCGGACCAGAGCTCTTGGTGCTGTGCAGATCGTCATTGCTCCTTCCTCTTCATCATTTGTTTAGGAACTTTCGACATTTTGTGATTGTCCTGAACAGAGTGTGTCTCCCTCTGGTGGACGTTGTGGAGTATTGTGTTGTCTTTGCTCCAAAGGTTTTTGTACAGAGTTTTGGTGTTTCCTGTCACTGTGGGCCTCAGAGCACAGTAGTACACAGCAGAGTCAGACAGCTGAAGCTTCTGGATCTCCAGAGGAACTGATGTCTTGTTGATTGTAGCATCAAATCTATCTATGTGGAACTTTGGAGCATTAGATTCTGTTCCAATCATATCACGTCTCAAAATAAACATTGGGAAGTCATTGACTTGTTGTTTATACCAGAATAAATATGGAAATGTGTCACTGGTCTCAAATGTACAGCCAAGAGTAAGTGTCTCTCCTTCAGTAGTAATGACATCTCCTGGTGGCTGGATCACTCTGTCTTCTCCTTTACACTCTGGGGAAGAAGAGAACATGCAGAGGAAGAGATGAATCAATAAAGATGATTGATTAAAGGAGAGCAATCAGTATGTTTCAATAGTTACCTAGCCAGAGAGTCAGAATCAGGATGTTAGTCAGCCAGTGTTTCATGTCTGCAGTGAGAGGGGGGAGTGAGAGGAAGCGCAGTGTTCAAATTATACCTTGAGCTTTGGTGTCTACAGCTATCTTTATTTTTATAGATGATGTCATACGATCATTTGCATGTTTATGTCGTCATTACGCAATAATTTGCATAAAGCTAAGTGGTTGTGTCAGCAAGGTAGATAATAAGAAATCTTTTAGTCAAATAATCACAAACTCACTAAGGGCATTCATATTAAATTATAATTATTACTTGGGTAGCGTATGTTTGAAGTAGGGAGTCAACCGTGGTACCCCGGTCTTTCCTACCAAAGCTTACACCGCGGGTCCCTGGTCTATCCCATGAGAACTTACACCGCGAGGCCCTGGTCTATCCCATCAGGGCTGTCCCCCATTAGCAGTACACCGCGGGACAACAGTCTATCCCACCATGCCTCTAATATAATATATACAGTTGATCATTCAAAAGATGTAGTTACTTAAACAATTTACCCTGGAGATATCTCCATAGCTGGTAAAGTCGAGCTAACAAACTAGCAGGTCGTCTTCCAAGGGAAAAATATAGTGTGTATGTATGTGTATATATATATAATTACAAAGTGCACATACAAATAAAGATCAGTACATGCATCATAAATGGCCTCTGATAAAATATAGACAGTTCAAAAGAGATAGGTATTTAATCAGCTTTCTTCAGAAGTTACTCAACGGTCAGCAATGGATGAGATAAGAAAAACCTTTATTTGTCCTACAGTGGGGAATGGAGGTTGAACTATCCGAGGCTGCGTACCCCGGAGGTAGGAGTCAAAAATAGTACAACGGAGTCCAATGGGATGTTAAGAAATATGAACTATCAGCGATTTCAGTTATATTAGTGGGTGAGTGTGTATTTGGGATGTAGATCAACATGTTGAACTAAGGATGGAGGTCATTGTGGCCTAATGGCCCTAAAGGTCTGAAGAGGATTTAGTAGGTAAGTCAGCGTCCATGTATCTGTTGTCATGGTGTCTTGTGTTTGAACCATCATACAGTTGGTTTGTCATTGATGTGGATTTGCTGCTCATGTGAGTCCTCCCACAGTGTTACACTAGCAGCTGTAACCACAGGGACTCTGATAAAACTGGAATAATCAGAATCCATCTGATATCAAGCTGTGGTTTGAATACCACTTCCCTCCTCTTTGAAGAGTAGTCCCATATCTGTGTTCAGGTTTTTGTACAGCCTCTTCTACACTGTGTATTACTGTGTTTCTAGAGCACAGTAGTAGAGACCTGTGTCTGCCAGGGTTAGTGTCTTTATGGTCAGTTCAGTTGATTTCACTGATGTTTTGGACTCATATTTCTGTTTATCTGGGATATATTCACCACCTATTGCTCCTTTCCAGAGTATGAACTGCGGTGCCTGAAGGTCTGAATGATGTGTGTACCAGTGAAGGTTGGGATCACTATCTGTTGTCTCATAGTCACATCTGAGTGAGACAGATTCTCCTTCTCTTTTACTGACTTCATCTTCTACAGGAGATATTTTGTCTCCAGCTATTAATCCTGAAAAAGTAGAGAAAATGAAGCCATTAGACTAACATTGTTCATGAGGCTGAGGGGAGAAGACAGAGGAAAATGTCAACTGTACATTGTTACTCTGGACAGGAACAGCTCAACTGTTCAGAGATTTCTGCTCTGAACTGCAGTTTATATAAATCTTTAGAAAATAATAAAACCATGTTGTTCTTTGCATCTTACCAATGAAAAGAGCAGCAAGAATAATCCCCAGCCAATGTTGCATCTCTACAACAAGGTTTAAATCAACAGGAGAAACTAGCTGATGTTCAATATCCAGTCTGAGAATTGTTCTCTTCACAGCTCCACTTGTTATTGACTGAATGGTTGAACACAGTGCACAAGTAGTGAACCTCCTACTTGATAATGTCGCCCTCTAGTGGAGCTACAAAGTTCACTACAACAGTGTAGAAAAAAGGCTTCCAGCAGCTTGTCAGTGTGTCAGCTTATGTTTTTGTACAGAGACTGTGGGTTTCCTGTCACTGTGGGCCTCACAGCACAGTAGTACACAGCAGAGTCAGACAGCTTAGCTGAGGAGATGATCATATGGATTATTTTGTCCTCCACTTCAATCTTTAGTCCAGGGATTACTTCGTTTCCTAGTTGTCCTGAAGCAGAGTGTGAGATGAGGAACTCTGGAGGTTTTCCTGGATATTGTCGATACCAGAAGAAATAATCACTAGATGACATTTTGGAGTATCTGTAGGACAGAGTAACAGAGCTGTCTTCTAAACTGTTCTCTTCTTTCTCTACTGGAGTGAGTTCTTCACAGCTGATACCTAAAAGAAGAGATTACTCAGTTATTTCATGTTGTATAATACTTAAAAAATATTCCCAATCAGATGTTATTGGAAGAAAACTTGTTAAAGCTTCATAATATAACATACCTGTGAGGATGGAGAGAAACATCAGAGAAAACCCCCAATGCTGCAGTGGCAGCATGTTGAATAAAGGTAATGTTGATGGTGTGTGTATTGATCTCTGTTGAATATAGAAGTTCCTCTCTCTTCTATAGTTCAGTAACAGCTCAGCTCCTCCCTGAGTCTCTCCGTCTCCTCGTAGCTCTGTAGTTTCTCTTCTCTCAGTTACACTTCTAAGGTAAAGTGATTCTAGACTACATCATATTGAAGTGTAACAGAGTGTGTCTCCCTCTGGTGGACGTTGTGGAGTATTGTGTTGTCTGTGCTCCAAAGGTTTTTGTACAGAGTTTTGGTGTTTCCTGTCACTGTGGGCTGCAGAGCACAGTAGTACACAGCAGAGTCAGACAGCTTAGCTGAGGAGATCTTCAGAGGAACTGACTTTAACTTGGAATTGAGTGTAGATGAAAATCTGTCCCTGAACTCGTCCGGTGTGTTCCCTTCATCCCCTTGAACGCGCATCAGAATAAATTTGGGGCTGTTGTTTCCATCCTGTTTGTACCAGAAGAGATTATCATTAGTTGATCTGCTGTTATATTGACAGCCAAGTGTTACTGCTTCTCCTTCAGTAGCAGTCACATCTCCTGTTGGTTGCAGCACATTGTCTTGTTGTGCTCTGCATTCTGTAAAACAGCAACAAACAGAATCAGTGTGCTGTTAAAGAATCATATCAATGTTGGATTGATATCAAAGAAACAGAGTTGTGTTCATACCAAGGCTCATAGCAGCCAGCAGCACTGAGATGAACAGAGGCATCATATCTGCAGTGTGGAGTAACTCTGAGCTACAGCAAGTATAAAGAAGGCTGGGATCTCTCTGTTTAGTCTTCATCAACACTAAATTGGTGGATTAAAAGGAGGAACCTGATCACAGTGTCAGGGCTCATTCACAGCCCTGGGTTATTCCCCCTGCTGACAACTTTACACCACACACATGTTGGTCCTCTCTCTCCTTTCTCAGTGTAACATTACTTTTAAGTAGTCATCATTGAAAATGTTCATGTGAAATGTTGCCAATTTGTTCCTCAACATTCAGGTGAGGTAACTGTCAAATTGTTATATAAGAACCCTTTAATGGGTAATATACAATGCCATGGATGAGATCCAGAGGGGGAGACATTGTGCTGTGTACTGAACTGGTGACACTAGTCTTTAAACTGAGGTGACTGTATAGATAAGTGCTGCCGGATTGAAGATGTGTGTGAAGCATCTGTTACGACCCAACTTAGTCTACGGGTGGAGGACGCAAACGGCTTAAAATAATAAACTCGGGACAGAAAGCAAACGTTTAAATAAGGCAAATTTATTGTGCCCGCACAGCAAGAGGCAACTTAAAACAATCTTCAAAAGTAAGACGACAACAGGCACAGGTATCATAAGGTTTGGTTCAGATTAGGTCACAGAGCAGGTCACACAGCAGCTCCTATCAGCTCTCTCTATGCTGGCTTCCATAGAAGCCTCTTTCTTCTGCACACAGCCATGCTGCCCTCTCTTAAGCTGTGGGGCACTGATCAGCTGATCAGCCTCAGCTGCTGGCCTGACATCAGCAGCACACACCTGCAGAGAATCACAAAGCACAACACGGCACGTGACACATCTATGTTTGGCCAAAATATACACTTAAATACACATTTAACTATTTAAAGACTTCACTACATGTATTTCATCAGTTTGGACAGACAGGATGTAAAATTCATCTTGAGGTTGGTAGAGGTTTAAAGTGGGGTTTGAAAGTTTGGGCACCCCAGGTAAAAATTTGTATTAATGTGCATGAAGAAGCCAAGAAAAGATGAAAAATCTCCAAAAAGGCATCAAATGACAGATCAGACATTCGTATAATAATATGTCACAAAAGGTTAGATATTTTTTTTTCATCATTTACACTTTCAAAATAACAGAAAACTAAAAAATGGCATCTGCAAAAGTTTGGGCCCCCTGCAGAGTTTCTAGCATGCACCCCCCGATTGGAAAGCTGAGACCTGACAGTGTCATGGATTGTTCTCAATCATGGTCTGGAAAGACCAGGTGATGTCAATCTTAAGGTTTTTAAATGCCCAGACTCATCTGAGCCCCCCAACAATCAGCAACATGGCCCAGACTCATCTGACCCCCCAACAATCAGCACCATGGCTTCTTCTAAGCAGTTGTCTAGAAAACTGAAACTAAAGATAGTTGATGCTCACAATGAAGGAGAAGGCTAAAAGAAGAAGAAGAAGATAGCAAAGCGTTTTCAGATGCCAATATCCTCTGTTTGGAATGTAATTAAGAAATGGCCGTCATCAGGAACAGTGGAAGTTAAAGCAAGATCTGGAAGACCAAGAACAATATCAGACAGAACAGCTCGCAGGATTGGGAGAAAAGCAAATCCAGAACCACGTTAGACTACCCGATCCATCCAGAAAGACCTGCAGACACTGGAGTTGGTACACCAGTCCACTATAAAAAGATACTCGTACACCCTCTGGTGGACGTTGTGGAGTATTGTGTTGTCTTTGCTCCAAAGGTTTTTGTACAGAGTTTTGGTGTTTCCTGTCACTGTGGGCTGCAGAGCACAGTAGTACACAGCAGAGTCAGACAGCTGAAGCTTCTGGATCTCCAGAGGAAAAGACTTATCCTTTATTTCAGCATCAACTCTCTCTTTCTCTTTAGAATTTTCAGCTTTTACAGAGAAACGTTGCAGCAGCATCTTTGGGTAATCATTTTCTTCTTGTTTGTACCAGAACAAAGTGGGACGTGGATCAGTTGTCTCAAATGTACAGCCAAGAGTAAGTGTCTCTCCTTCAGTAGTAATGATATCTCCTGGTGTCTGGATCACTCTGTCTTCTCCTTTACACTCTGGGGAAGAAGAGAACATGCAGAGGAAGAGAAGAATCAATAAAGATAATTTATTAAAGGAGAACAGCAGTTATAAAGAGTAAATAATCTGGATTTTCCCTTACTGCTTTTTTATTTCAGAGAAAACCATATAACGGATGATTTAGCATGTACGAGATACCAACAGAAATTATCTGTTTTTGCTTTTTTCTGCATTAAAACACTCATTGTATCTTACCAAAGAAAAGAGCAGCAAGAATAATCCACAGCCAATGTTCCATCTCTACAACAAGGTTTAAATCAACAGGAGAAACTAGCTGATGTTCAACATCCAGTCTGAGAATTGTTCTCTTCACAGCTCCACTTATTATTGACTGAATGGTGGGACACAGTGCACAAGTAGTGCACCTCCTACTTGATAATGTCGCCCTCTAGTGGAGCTACAAAGTTCACTACAACAGTGTAGAAAAAAGTCTTCCAGCAGCTTGTCAGTGTATCAGCTTGTGTTTTTGTACAGAGACTGTGGGTTTGCTGTCACTGTGGGCCTCACAGCACAGTAGTACACAGCAGAGTCTGGCACTGCAGCAGAGGAGATCTGGAGATCCACACCATGCTTTTCTTCAGACAGTTTAGTAGAGAACCTTGTGTCCAATGTCAGAGATTCTGCTTTTTTTGTAATGTTCAACCCTGAAATGAAGATGATGAACTTTGGTGGTTTTCCTGGATATTGTTGATACCAGAAGAAATAATCATCACTAGCAGCTTGTCTGGAGTATCTGTAGGACAGAGTAACAGAGCTGTCTTCTAAACTGTTCTCTTCTTTCTCTACTGGAGTAATTTCTTCACAGCTAATACCTAAAGGAAGAGATAACTGTTATTTCATGTTGTAAAAGACATAATGAATGATTTACATTCAGATGGTATTGGGATTTAAGTTCTGCATGAACTTTTTCACGCTTCATAATGTAACATACCTGTGAGGATGGAGAGTAACATCAGAGAAAACCCCCAATGCTGCAGTGGCAGCATGTTGAATAAAGGTAATGTTGATGGTGTGTGTATTGATCTCTGTTGAATATAGAAGTTCCTCTCTCTTCTATAGTTCAGTAACAGCTCAGCTCCTCCCTGAGTCTCTCCGTCTCCTCGTAGCTCTGTAGTTTCTCTTCTCTCAGTTACACTTCTAAGGTAAAGTGATTCTAGACTACATCATATTGAAGTGTAACAGTGTGTGTCTCCCTCTGGTGGACGTTGTGGAGTATTGTGATGTCTTTGCTCCAAAGGTTTTTGTACAGAGTTTTGGTGTTTCCTGTCACTGTGGGCCTCAGAGCACAGTATTACACAGCAGAGTCTGACAGTTGAAGCTTCTGGATCTCCAGAGGAACTGATGTCTTGTTGATTGTAGCATCAAATCTGTCTTTCTGGAACTCTGGAGCATTATCTTCTGTTCCATAGGTATCACGTTTCAAAATAAACATTGGAAAATCATTGACTTTTTGTTTGTACCAGAACAAATATGCATTGGAGCTAACACTGGTCTCAAATGTACAGCCAAGAGGAAGTGTCTCTCCTTCAGTAGTAATGACATCTCCTGGTGGCTGGATCACTCTGTCTTCTCCTTTACACTCTGGGGAAAAAGAGAACATGCAGAGGAAGAGATGATTCAATAAAGATGATTGATTAAAGGAGAACAGTATGTTTAAAGAGTAAATAATTTGTATTTTCCCTTACTGCTTTAAGAGAAAACCATATAACGTGTTATTTAGCATGTACGAGATACCAACAGAAATGATCAGTTTTTGCTTTTTTCTGCATTAAACTCTTTGTATCTTACCAAAGAAAAGAGCAGCAAGAATAATCCCCAGCCAATGTTCCATCTCTACAACAAGGTTTAAATCAACAGGAGGAACTAGCTGATGTTCAACATCCAGTCTGAGAATTGTTCTCTTCACAGCTCCACTTATTATTGACTGAATGGTTGAACACAGTGCACAAGTAGTGCACCTCCTACTTGATAATGTCGCCCTCTAGTGGAGCTACAAGGTTCACTACAACAGTGTAGAAAAAAGGCTTCCAGCAGCTTGTCAGTGTGTCAGCTTGTGTTTTTGTACAGAGACTGTGGGTTTGCTGTCACTGTGGGCCTCACAGCACAGTAGTACAGAGCAGAGTCTGGCACTGCAGCAGAGGAGATCTGGAGATCCATTTTGGTTTTATCCTCACTCACTGAAGCAGACAGTCCAGGGATTGGATTTTTCATTATTCGTCCTGTTCCTAAATGAGAGATGATTAACTCTGGTGGTTTTCCTGGATATTGTCGATACCAGTAAAACTCATCACCACCAGTTGCTTGTCTGGAGAATCTGTAGGACAGAGTAACAGAGCTGTCTTCTAAACTGTTCTCTTCTTTCTCTACTGGAGTGAGTTCTTCACAGCTGACTCCTAAAGGAAGAGATACCTCTGTTATTAGATGTTGTAGAAGACTTGATACAATATTCCCATTCAGATGTTATTGGAATTAAACTTGTTCATGCAGCATAATGTAACATACCTGTGAGGATGGAGAGAGAAACATCAAAGAAAACCCCCAATGCTGCAGTGGCAGCATGTTGAATAAAGGTAATGTTGATGGTGTGTGTATTGATCTCTGTTGAATATAGAAGTTCCTCTCACTTCTATAGTTCAGTAACAGCTCAGCTCCTCCCTGAGTCTCTCCGTCTCCTCGTAGCTCTGTAGTTTCTCTTCTCTCAGTTACACTTCTAAGGTAAAGTGATTCCAGACTACATCATATTGAAGTGTAACAGAGTGTGTCTCCCTCTGGTGGACGTTGTGGAGTATTGTGTTGTCTTTGCTCCAAAGGTTTTTGTACAGAGTTTTGGTGTTTCCTGTCACTGTGGGCTGCAGAGCACAGTAGTACACAGCAGAGTCAGACACCTGAAGCTTCTGGATCTCCAGAAGAACTGATGTCTTGTTGATTGTAGCATCAAATCTGTCTTTCTGGAACTCTGGAGCATTATCTTCTGTTCCATAGGTATCACGTTTCAAAATAAACATTGGGAAGTCATTGACTTCTTGTTTGTACCAGAACAAATAAGAATAGGATGCAGTTGTCTGAAATGTACAGCCAAGAGTAAGTGTCTCTCCTTCAGTAGTAATGACATCTCCTGGTGGCTGGATCACTCTGTCTTCTCCTTTACACTCTGGGGAAGAAGAGAACATGCAGAGGAAGAGATGAATCAATAAAGATGATTGATTAAAGGAGAACAATCAGTATGTTTCAATAGTTACCTAGCCAGAGAGTCAGAATCAGGATGTTAGTCAGCCAGTGTTTCATGTCTGCAGTGAGAGGGGGGAGAGAGAGGAAGAGCATTGATACTCTGATGGATCTGGGCCTTCACATCATTGCTCCTTCCTCTTCATCATCTGTTGGGAAACTCTCAACAATTACAGCACATCAGCCACCCTGGTATAATTATGAAATGAGTTTTTAGAACACTGTTGTTGAATAGAAGGAGGAGCTGAAGTGTGTATATGTTCAGTGAGGAGCTGTCAGGTTTTTGTACAGAGACTGTGGGTTTGCTGTCACTGTGGGCCTCACAGCACAGTAGTACAGAGCAGAGTCTGGCACTGCAGCAGAGGAGATCTGGAGATCCACACCATGCTTTTCTTCAGACAGTTTACAAGAGGAGTGTGTGTCAGAGACTCTGCTGGTCTTGGACTCATTAACAGGGAGTTCTGGTGGTTTTTCTTGAAGCTGTCGATCCAGGAGTAACGTCTTCACAGCTGGCACTATAAGCAACGTCACCATGGCTGCAGACTTCTGCTGCTTTGGTAGGACACTGGACAAACTGCTGGACATTATTCACAAGCCCCCCTCCCGCACACCATCATCAGCACCCAGAGTAGCCTGTTCAGTGGAAGGCTGCTCCTTCCCAAGTGTAGGACCAACAGACTTAAGAACGCCTTTGTCCCTCATGTCATCAGACTCTACAAGTCCTCACTCTGGGGGTAGATGATTAATTAATTAATCATCTACTCACATACATACCTGGACACTCTAACTGCTCTTAACTGATACTTAATGGTAAAGGGTTTTTTTATAGCTAGAAGTTTATTATTGTTATTCTTATACTGTATTTTATCTATGCTGTATTTTAATACCTTCTTATTTTCTATTCAAGTGTGTTGTAAGCTGCTGAAATCTGCTGCTGGAAGCTACATTTCCTTGCAGGAGTCGTCCCAAAAGGACCAATAAATAGAGTCTAAGTCTTTGGACCAGTGGTCCCTGTCACTAGTGTTGGGCAAGTCACTCCAAATGGTTCATTAATTACTCCTAACATGTACTCAACACAGCTGCATCAAAAGTTGCCTTCAAACAACTCCAAATCCTTCGTCTGTAAATAAAACTAGGTGACACCTGAGCCGCTTTAAGACATGTCCTGCAGCCGTGAACGTCTCTAACGTTCCCCAGAGAAGCTGCATGTGAGAACGCACATAGCAGAATCAGAACCAGAACCAGCTTTATTTGCCAGGTATGAGGACACATACGAGGAATTTTTCTTTGGAGCATCGTTACTCACACTGTGCTTACACATACAACACAACCAAACCAAAAATATACACTAATATATACACAATATATACATACTCTAAACAGAAACAATATAGAGGCATGAGTGCAATGAAGAGTTCAATAAAAATTATTTAAATGTGGAGCATAGTGCAAAGGATGCTGGGATAAATAGTATTATATTATTATATTACAATATCAACAATATGAACAGTTATAAAATAGGAAATGAGAATGATGAATAAATAATGAATAATAAGTGAGATGTGAGAATGGGAATGATAATACTAAATGATAATACTAAAATAATACTAAATAAGAGGAATAATAAGTGGAACCAGTAAACCGGTGCTGTAGAGACAGTGGTACTGGGTTATGGACCAGAACTGGACCTGACACTGCTGTTCATCAGAGAGATGGCTTGTGGGACCAGATATGAAACGGCCTTCAGCTGGCCAGCTCCCTACAATAACGCCTGTGTAACAACGCCTGTGTAACAACGCCTGTGTAACAACGCCTGTGTAACAACGCCTGTGTAACATGTGATCGAGCCTACAGGAGGAAGGAGGAGGAGGAAGGAGAGGTGTGTTTCTCTTGTTTTTTTTTAAAGAAGAAGCTCATCTGTTATTGGCTGGTCTGCGCTGCCCTCTGCTGACACAGCACTGAAATGTAATAGTTTTACATAAGTTGTATATATATCACTATTACTACTGGCATGGACACATTACCAAATATTCTATTTCCATTAAAAGGCAGTGAATGCATTATTATAAAATCAATAGGTGTTACAGATGTGTTTTGATTTTCTTTTTCTTTCTTTGATTTGATTTAAGACCTTTTTAAAGCGTCCATACGCAGCCATAAGTCTCTAAGAATTATTTTAAAGTGCCCATATTATGAAAACAAATCACCTTTTTCTGGGATTTGGGGGTTATTTTGTGTCTCTGGTGCTTCCGCACGCATAAACACTTGGAAAAAAAAACCTCCATGGTGTTTTGAGTGAGATCTGGTTTCAGAATGTCCTCTGATCCGGTTTCAGAATGTCCTTTGATCCGGTTTCAGAATGTCCTTTGATCCGGTTTCAGAATGTCCTCTGATCCGGTTTCTGAATGTCCTCTGATCCGTTTTCTGAATGTCCTTTGATCCGGTTTAAGAATGTCCTCTGTCTTCAATCTCTGGGTGAGCTGTCCAACGTCTGCGTCACTAGAGACGAGGTGGCTAACCGTAGCATGCTAGCTCGTTCTCAATGGAAAACACTGCTCCAACACCCACTAGTTGACCAGAATCTCCAAATCTCTACTTCCTGTCCCTGGTCTACTTCCTGTCCCTGTTGTGTCCCTGGTCTAGAAGACGTCTCCCAGCTAATCCTGCCTTGGACTGACCAAAGCTGGAGAAAGAGTTATCTAGCTGATGGGATCTTACTGAGCTACTGAGCATGTGCAGCTCCCAACAAAGATAGTGTAGGACCTAATGACCTCCTAATTGCATCAAACAAAGGACTTATCTCTGTACTGGTGTTATTAGATCTTAGTGCTGCATTTGATACCATTGACCATATCTTATTACAGAGATTGGAACATTTAATTGGCATTAAAGGGACTGCTCTAAGCTGGTTTAAGTCTTATTTATCAGATCGATCTCAGTTTGTTCATGTTAACGATGAATCCTCTGTGCACGCCAAAGTTAGTCATGGAGTCCCACAAGGATCTGTTCTAGGTCCAATCCTGTTCACTCTATATATGCTTCCTTTAGGCAATATTATCAGGAAACACTCCATAAACTTTCATTGTTATGCAGATGATACTCAATTATATCTATCAATCAAGCCAGATGAAACTAATCAGTTAGCTAAACTTCAAATGTGCCTTCAGGAGATTAAAACCTGGATGAGCTGTAATTTTCTAATGTTAAACTCAGATAAAACTGAAGTTATTGTTCTGGGGCCCAAGCACCTCCGTGACGCATTATCCAAAGAGATAGTTACTCTGGATGGCATCTCCCTGGCCTCCAGCACCACCCTGGCCTCCAGCACCACTATGAGGAATCTTGGAGTTATCTTTGATCAGGACATGTCCTTTAATTCTCACATAAAGCAAATTTCAAGGATCTCCTTTTTTCACCTACGTAATATTGCAAAAATCAGGAATATCCTGTCTAAAAATGATGCAGAAAAACTAGTCCATGCATTTGTTACTTCTAGGCTGAATTACTGCAACTCTTTATTATCAGGCTGCTCGAAGAAGTCCATAAAGACTCTTCAGCTGATCCAGAATGCTGCAGCACGTGTTAGACTGATACAAGATTCATAATAATAATAATAAAAATAATAATAATAATAATATAAAATCCTATGTGTAATACATCATAGTAAATGGTTTGACATTTTCACAAATCTTTAGAAATTAATCTTTTAAAATAATAATAATAATGTATACTTTATTAATCCTGCAAGGGGAAATTACAATTTTAATAAATTCAGAAAATATTTATTTTCCTTTTTTTTGAGAACTGATTATTCCGACTGTACTGTGACCTTATTAATTAGTATTAAACACTCCCATATTTGACTTTTTTTTTTTTAATATTGAACCAAAACGCATGCCGTACATCATACTGAGCCATTAAACTGATCTTGCAGAGCGTGGGCCCTTTAACGCTCAAAACAACGCCGCTGATTGGTCAGCAGGGTGTGGCGGCGGCTCGCCATCCAATCACAGGCCTTCGCGTTGAGACGTGTCCGCCCTCGTTGCCTTCAGCAGGAAGAACTGTGGCGACGCGGCGTCTTTACAGCATCAGAAACAGGCTTTTTTAACTAAAAGTAGAAGAAATCAACCCGTCTTCAGAGCGTCTATGAGACTGACAAAGGGGAAGCTAACCGGACAGCTAACCGCTAACGTTAGCCGTTAGCCCGGTGCCCGTCTGAGGTAAGCAGCGCTATTAGCATTAGCGTTAGCATTAGCATGTCTCCAGAGCTAGCGGCTCACGCAGCTGTTTTCATCCGAAAATCAGCGTCTGACAAGCGGCCCGGCAGGGCGACAACACCCGCTGCCGGTCGTATTATGGCGCACCAAAGTTCATGTTAAATTCTGACGATCTCACGCGTTTCTGGTCACCTGGACACGTCCACGCGCCCCAATGCATCTCTGAACACCTTTTAAAATAGGTGACAATGTTCTGGTGGGTTCGGCATGTTTCATCCACCCATTAATAATAATATTAATAATAATAATAATTAATTTCATAATTTTTGACATTGCCAGCTTTGTGTATGAGTTTAATGATTAGGGAGAAAAGCGGTTGGTCCACATGTCATCCACCAATTAATAATAATAATAATAATAATAATAATAATAATAAATGTAAACACTGCCAGCCTTGTGTTTGAGTTTAATGATTGGGTCCACGTGATGTAAGTTATGCACCAGGCTGTTTATTATGGGATGTCTAAATCCTCTCAGCCATCACCAAGGTGACAGATTTCTGGTTTTGAGATTTTGTTTCATGTTAAAAATCAGAGTTATTTTTTAGTTAGTTAGATTACAAGTTGATTTATTAGTTACGTTCAGCGGCTGCAGACAACCAACCCGGTGCTAATGATATAACTTGTCATAATAATAGTAATTGAAATTCTTTATTAGGAATAATCCCTTGAGATGTGACATCTCGTTTTCGAGGGGGTCCTTAAAGGCAAATATATATATATATATATATATATATATATATATATATATATATATATATATACAGTACATTCACATTTAGACAAAACAGCTTGAGGGGACATAATAAAAAGAACATACACACAGACTGACAAACAGACCAAAATCACCCATATCCTCCCCATTCCAACCAATAAATATTAAACAATAAAACAGTTAAAGTTATTAATATAGACAGTTTGAAAAAGATGAATAAGTAAAATCATATACATATTAGTATGTTACAGATTCTATAGCAGAATTTATAATCAGATATTAAAGTGTTCTCAGTTCTGCTGATTAATAACTAATGAAAGGAAATCATTTCTAATTTCCTTTCACTCAACAAGCTGAACACTGAATTCAACGTAAAAGGCAGCACTACAAAAAGAACATTTACATTATAAAGTGCAGTTTTCCTTCAATTTACACAGACATCGCAGTGTTTCATGATGTGTTGCAGTATGTATATATATATATATATATATATATATATATATATATATATATATATTAGGGCTGTCCCCTCTGAGTCAACTAATCTGGGGTTCTGGTCTTAGTCCACTAAGATTTCTTTAGTTGATAAGTCATTTTTTATGCTTATTCATGCTTAATTACTCATTTCCAAGAAACTTATAAACACATTTCTGGTGAACATCAGAGTTAAAGTGGAGCTGCAGGATTAGATAGAAACTCAGTTTCCCAGATGGTTCATTAACTACATTTATATTTATATTGAGCTTTTCTAGTCTCAAAGCTCTGTCGATTAAATCAACGCATCAATTAGTCGACAAAATCATGTAAGCGTTAGTCAATAAGGATTTCTTTAGTGGAGGACAGCCCTAATAAACATATATATATATATATATATATATATATATATATATATATATATACTGTATGTATATACATGTATGTATACTGTATGTATATACATAGCCATGGCCCTTTAAGACCCAGGGTCCGGGTCTTAAAGGGCCGGATTACATTCTTTCACGTCTTAATGCAACCCGCTGACCTGTATGGAGGATGAGTTCCACGTGAAGAACCAGGACTAACCATGAGCACACCACAGCAGCAGCATGAGTCACCAAATCAACCAAACTTTATTTATAAAGCACGTTTCATACGTTTTAAATGTAGCACTAGGTGCTTCAGTTCGTCTCCATTTTACATGACATCACATGTTTTTAGCTGACGCTTTCATCCAAAGCCACTTCCAGGTGTCAGGTCGCTCTCCCCTGGGGCCTCTAGGGGCCTCTAGGGGCATCTAGGGGTCTCTAGGGGCCTCTAGGGGTCTCTAAGGGCATCTAGGGGTCTCTAGGGGCATCTAGGGGTCTCTAGGGGTCTCTAGGGGCCTCCTGGGGTCTCTAGGGGCATCTAAGGGTCTCTAGGGGCCTCTAGGGGTCTCTAGGGGCATCTAGGGGTCTCTAGGGGCCTCTAGGGGCCTCTAGGGGCTCATAGATGGTTGATGCATCGCAGTGGGAATTGAACCCTGGTCTCCCACATCAAAGGCATCTACTCTACATTATTAGCCCTTGTGTTGTCTTCCTGTCAACCATGAAAAAATTATTAATTATATAATATAATCATTATCGCTTTTCCCCACATTTTTGTTACTTTTTCAATTTTGTGGGTGCTTTTTTATGTTTTTGGTGTTTTTTTTTCAACGTTATTTAATATTATTAATGTTGATATTTTCAGCGTTATTTAATATTATTAATGTTATTTTCAGCGTTATTTATATAAAATTAACTGAAAACGGGACAATTTGACCCGAGGACCACATGAGGGTTAAAGGAGCAGTACACTTATAAAAACTAACTTCCTGTCATATTTGCTGAAACTGACCCATTGTTCCAGGAGAACTACATGGAGCCCCCAGACCCACATCATCCAGATGTTGGGTCTGGGGGCTCCCCATTGGCTGGGCTCAATCCAAGGGGCGGGACAAACGGTCGCTGGTTGATAGATTCAACTTTAAAGTCCATGTTGCAGGTTTAATTTTACAACAAATTTGTGCAATTTGCTTGTTGGTAGTAAATATTTGAACTGTTATCCATTGTATTTGATGGTGTTGGATATCGCAAAACTGAATATATATATAGAAAAATGGGCACAATTTTACAGTGTTTCATTTTCCCCCCACAATGCATTGCATGACGTCACATTAGGGAGATAACAGAGCAGCCTGCGTTGTATTTACCACTGGTCTGGCCTAATGTGGCTTCTGGTCTTTAATATTAACAGTCTATGGTCTCGATCAAGTCCATGTGACTTTATTATATTTATAATAATATTGGAGGGAAAGTGAAACACAGCTTAGACGGGGGTGTTGTTCGGCTTTTCACAAGTTTAGACTGCTAGCTAACGCTAGCTAACGCTACGCCGCCGGACGTTAGCACAACAGCGTTAGCCTAGCCTGCTAGGTAAATATTACGACTGCCTTTGGTGTTGCCTATATGCGTCCATGTTGTCAACATCATACATGTGGCATTAGTGCACCTTTTGTACCATAATTGTATTGAATGAAATAGTAAGCTTCGCTCCTACGAGATGGGGGGTTTGTTACGTTACACACAAAGCTAACTGGCTATAGTTAGCCTGTACGGATGCTAGCGGATATAGCTAACGTCGCGTAGCCTACAGCAACTTCGGCAGTAGAGTTAAAGTAAGCTAACACGACCGCGATGTCGCCCACAATCAACCTGCCGTGATGTTTGAAATATAAACAATTACAATACTGGTGCTGCTGGTTGGGGAGGACCATGATCCTGCCTGAAATGTCACAAACGGATTTAGACATCTTCAGATCAGCTGATCGCGGGGCTCGCTTCCCGACCGGAGACTCACTCCCCGACCGCAGACTCGCTCGCTCCCCGACCGGAGGCTCACCCGCCTACAGCACCCGCTCTCCACCGCAGCTTCGCCACCACACACACAAGCACCGGCCAAACAGCGACACGTTTTCACCGGAGGAAGAGGTAAACACTTAGAAATAACACTCGGAGATGCCTTCTATTCCTATATCTAGATAAGTGTACCAGTACTTCTATTACTATATCTAGATAAGTGTACCAGTACTTCTATTACTATATCTAGATAACTGTACCAGTACTTATCTGAACTAACGACATGACACTGTCACTAGATCGAAAGAAAACGTTGACGTTCACTCGGTGCTATTCACTGACAGTAAAAAGTAAAGTCATTGTATGCACTGCTGCGTTGCTAAATGATAAATGAAAATAAAAAGGAGATAAATGAAGGAGACTTCCCCACAATCTTGACAATTCCTCATCTGCCCTTTCACGTCTGGTAGGTTCGTAATTATTCGGCTGCTGGCCTTTCCTCCTCTTCTTCCTCCTCTTCCTCATCCCAGTCAGTCACCGTAGTTCTAGTGCTAGGCTGAGACTTAACTCCCCTACGTGACGTCATCGCCAAATTCACTTCATAAACCCGCAAACACCAAAAATGACCAAAAACTAACTTTTAACACTATTTGGAGACATTTTTAAAAATGATATACATATCTTGAGTGTTTTTTGTACCCAATAATCAACAGTGGTGGTTAACTTGCAACATGGGCTTTAACCTCCAAACACATCTTCCTTTCTTCACCCTCCTGTCGTCCTCCTTTAATAAATGTCTATATCTGAAATCTGAGTTTCTTTTTAACCAAATTACCATAAAATGGATTCCTTCCAACGCTCTTTCATTCCTCTGATCTTAACTATTAGTCAGAATAATCCATAATTTCTGCTTTTTAACTCTAACATTAGGTATAATTCTATATAAATGAGGGTTATTGACCATGGATTCCATAAAGTATAAAACTAGTAAGGTGGTGGTAACTAAAAACAAAGTCTGAAAAAGGGACAAAATGTCTTCTTTTGTCTGTTTTTGACCCGGGAGACGACACAAGGGTTCATTCATTCAGCGTCACGTTTTGGGCGTCAATCAGAAAGTTGAAATATTTCTATCCATCCATCCCTCCATCTATCCATCCATCCCTCCATCTATCCATCCCTCCATCCATCTATCCATTTATCTATCCATCCATCCATCCATTATTTGGTCTTTGTCTTCCGTCCCAGTGAATCGTTGCATGGGGGTGTGACGGCGTGTCGGCCATGATGAGCGCGGAGCCGGACGCCCTGGCTGTGGTCAACCAGCTCCGGGACCTGGCCTCCGACCCCATGAACCGCCAGGCCATCGTCCAGGACCAGGGCTGCCTGCCGGGCCTCATCCTGTTCCTGGACCACCCAAACCCCCAGGTGGTCTACTCCGCCCTGCTGGTGAGTGGCTGCTGCACCCACAACACCTGCACGTGTGTTAGCCTAGCACATCTGGTCCCAGGGCCCTCCTGGTGTCTCCAGGTCTAATCTGACCCCGTTCCAAAAAGTTTCTATATCAGAAATCTGGGTTTTTTTTCAAACTAATGTTCTAATAAATTACCGAGGACGGTTCCCAACAACGCTCCTCACACGTCACATTAATAATCAGCTCACCTTCACTGGATTTAGATAGATAGATAGATAGATAGATAGATAGATAGATAGATAGATAGATATTTATTTATTGATCCCAAGAAAAATGGGAAATTACGTTGTTCCAGCAGCAAAATCAGCCACACAGAATATAAATATAAATGAAATACTAGGAAAAATATACATACATACAATATACATGAAATAATAATAGGAATAAAATAAAAAAATATTTGAATATGTACATGGGATGGGAAAACAAAATGTGCAACTGCTTAAATAATACGCTAAAATGTAAATAAACCAATTTGGGTGGTTTTGGTCAATTTTATAACATTTGGAGAAAAAACTAAAAAAAAGAGAAATGTCAAAAATGTCAAATTTGAACAAATGTTAAATGAAGTGACAAATGTAAAAATGTGTTTTTTGTTTTTTTTTGTGGTCAAATTTATAGCATTTGGAGAAAAAACAATTGGTAAAAGAACTTTTAAAAAAAAAAGTGTAAAAAAAGAAAAATGTTAAATAATGTAACAAATATGTCAAAAAAATCACAAAGGTAAAAAGTTTTAAAATGTTTAAGGAAAAAGCCACAAAAATGTCAATAGGGTCAAAAAAGACGACCAAAACGTTGATTAATAAAATATAAATAAACTCGACAACACGACGGTTAATTCAGGTTTCAAGCACGTAGCTAGCAGGACACAGGTAAGCTAGCTGCTTCACGCTAACGTTAGCATAACATTTCATCGCAAAAAATAATTATTGTAGCCGCGACGGACGTAGCCGCGACGGACGTAGCGCGCGGACGGCGTAGCGACGCTGACGACGACGGGCGTAGCGACGGACGTAGCCGCGACGGACGTAGCCGCGACGGACGCGAAGCCGGACGACGGCCGCGACGACGAAGCCGCGACGGACGTAAGCCGCGGCGACGAAGCGCGACGATCGTAGCGCGACGGACGAAGCGCGACGGACGTAACGCCGCGACGATCGTAGCCGGCGATTTATCGTAGCCGCGACGGACGTAGCCGCGACGGACGAAGCCGCGACGGACGTAGCCGCGACGATCGTAGCCGCGATCGTAGCCGCGACGGACGTAGCCGCGACGGACGTAGCCGCGACGGACGAAGCCGCGACGATCGTATAACACGATCGTATTACATGCGGCGATCGTACACAGTCTGACGGACGTAGCATAAATTCACAACAATTATAATGTATTAAATGTTATTATATAACATTATAATTATATTACATGTTATTATATAACATTATAATTGTAATATATGTTATTATATAACATTATAATTGTAATATATGTTATTATATAACATTATAATTGTAATATATGTCATTATATAACATTATAATTGTAATATATGTTATTATATAACATTATAATTATATTACATGTTATTATATAACATTATAATTGTAATATATGTTATTATATAACATTATAATTGTAATATATGTTATTATATAACATTATAATTGTAATATATGTTATTATATAACATTATAATTGTAATATGTTATTATATAACATTATAATTGTATTAAATGTTATTATATAACATTATAATTATATTAAATGTTATTATATAACATTATAATTGTAATATATGTTATTATATAACATTATAATTGTAATATATGTTATTATATAACATTATAATTGTAATATGTTATTATATAACATTATAATTGTATTAAATGTTATTATATAACATTATAATTCTAATATATGTTATTATATAACATTATAATTGTAATATATGTTATTATATAACATTATAATTGTATTAAATGTTATTATATAACATTATAATTATATTACATGTTATTATATAACATTATAATTGTAATATATGTTATTATATAACATTATAATTGTAATATATGTTATTATATAACATTATAATTGTAATATATGTTATTATATAACATTATAATTGTAATATATGTTATTATATAACATTATAATTGTAATATGTTATTATATAACATTATAATTGTATTAAATGTTATTATATAACATTATAATTCTAATATATGTTATTATATAACATTATAATTGTAATATATGTTATTATATAACATTATAATTGTATTAAATGTTATTATATAACATTATAATTATATTACATGTTATTATATAACATTATAATTCTAATATATGTTATTATATAACATTATAATTGTAATATATGTTATTATATAACATTATAATTGTAATATATGTTATTATATAACATTATAATTGTAATATATGTTATTATATAACATTATAATTGTAATATATGTTATTATATAACATTATAATTCTAATATATGTTATTATATAACATTATAATTGTAATATATGTTATTATATAACATTATAATTGTAATATATGTTATTATATAACATTATAATTCTAATATATGTTATTATATAACATTATAATTGTAATATGTTATTATATAACATTATACCGCCCTAGTGTCCCGCGGTCTAACGGGCCCGGCTCTGTCCCCAGGCGGTCCGGTACCTGGCAGAATGCCGAGCCAACCGGGAGAAGCTGCGGGGGGGCCTGGGGATGATGCTGAGCCTGCAGAACGTCATGCACAAGTCAGTCCAACACGTCTTCCTCCTCAGGAACCACGTTCCCCCTCTTTTTATTTGTTTTTCTTCTTCTACACTACTTTCTATTCTATCTCAACATAAATCAGATTTATTCTATGTTAAATTCCCATAGAGGCAGATGGTTATTATTAAAGTATACACCCCCTATTTTAACATAGGGGGGTGTATACTTATGCCCCTGTATTTTAACATAGGGGGTGTATACTTATGCCCCTGTATTTTAACATAGGGGGGTGTATACTTATGCCCCCTGTATTTTAACATAGGGGGGTGTATACTTATGCCCCTGTATTTTAACATAGGGGGTGTATACTTATGCCCCTGTATTTTAACATAGGGGGGTGTATACTTATGCCCCTGTATTTTAACATAGGGGGGGTGTATACTTATGCCCCTGTATTTTAACATAGGGGGTGTATACTTATGCCCCTGTATTTTAACATAGGGGGTGTATACTTATGCCCCTGTATTTTAACATAGGAGGTGTATACTTATGCCCCTGTATTTTAACATAGGGGGTGTATACTTATGCCCCTGTATTTTAACATAGGAGGTGTATACTTATGCCCCCTGTATTTTAACATAGGGGTGTATACTTATGCCCCTGTATTTTAACATAGGAGGTGTATACTTATGCCCCTGTATTTTAACATAGGGGGTGTATACTTATGCCCCTGTATTTTAACATAGGGGGTGTATACTTATGCCCCTGTATTTTAACATAGGGGTGTATACTTATGCCCCCCTGTATTTTAACATAGGGGGTGTATACTTATGCCCCTGTATTTTAACATAGGGGGTGTATACTTATACCCCTGTATTTTTAACATAGGGGGTGTATACTTATGCCCCTGTATTTTAACATAGGAGGTGTATACTTATGCCCCTGTATTTTAACATAGGGGGTGTATACTTATGCCCCTGTATTTTAACATAGGAGGTGTATACTTATACCCCTGTATTTTAACATAGGGGGTGTATACTTATGCCCCTGTATTTTAACATAGGGGGGTGTATACTTATGCCCCTGTATTTTAACATAGGAGGTGTATACTTATGCCCCTGTATTTTAACATAGGGGGTGTATACTTATGCCCCTGTATTTTAACATAGGAGGTGTATACTTATGCCCCTGTATTTTAACATAGGGGGGTGTATACTTATGCCCCTGTATTTTAACATAGGAGGTGTATACTTATGCCCCTGTATTTTAACATAGGGGGTGTATACTTATGCCCCTGTATTTTAACATAGGGGGTGTATACTTATGCCCCTGTATTTTAACATAGGGGGGTGTATACTTATGCCCCTGTATTTTAACATAGGGGGTGTATACTTATACCCCTGTATTTTAACATAGGGGGTGTATACTTATGCCCCCTGTATTTTAACATAGGGGGTGTATACTTATGCCCCTGTATTTTAACATAGGGGGGTGTATACTTATGCCCCCTGTATTTTAACATAGGGGGTGTATACTTATGCCCCTGTATTTTAACATAGGGGGTTACGATCAATTTCCAACAGATGATTTTTTTTATTCCTCTTTTTAATCAACTTTAGTCTATTTATTCCAGCCTCTGTAGTTGGAGGGTAAGTGAGGGTGAAAGTAGACTGGCGTATAGACTGTAGACTGCGTTGCTCTGTGGTCCAGGTCCACGACTCCCGGGGAGACTAAGCTGCTGGCGTCTGAGATCTACGAGCTGCTGCAGGCGGTCGGCAGCGATGGGGCCGAGCCGGCCGAGACGTCGGTCAGCAGCCGGAGGAAAGCCCAGTTCTTCCTGGGCTCCAGCAACAAGAGGGCCAAGACCGTGATCCTGCACATCCAGGGCCTGGACGACCCGGTGAGGAATAATCTCTCATTCATCAAGTTACAGGCTGAGAAGGAGACCCGGGGGAGATCGTCACCTCAAAGGGTTAGAAAAGAGACTTCAGATACAGTATTAGGGGACCACTAAGGTCTATATAAAAGAGACTTCAGATACAGTATTAGGGGACCACTAAGGTCTATATAAAAGAGACTTCAGATCCAGTATTAGGGACCACTAAGGTCTATATAAAGAGACTTCAGATTCAGTATTAGGGGACCACTAAGGTCTATATAAAGAGACTTCAGATACAGTATTAGGGACCACTAAGGTCTATATAAAGAGACTTCAGATACAGTATTAGGGACCACTAAGGTCTATATAAAAGAGACTTATATGTAATGGAAGACTGAAGCACTACATGTACCCTATGAAGTACTCCATGTACCCTATGAAGTAGTCCATGTACCCTATGAAGCACTACATGTACCCTATGAAGTAGTCCATGTACCCTGAATGTGATGATGGTACTGTGCCCCAGAGCCGGAGGACTCTGTGTGAAGACGCCCTGCTGAAGATCCGAGGAGTGATCAGCTTCACCTTCCAGATGGCCGTCAAGAGATGCATCGTCCGGATCCGGTCGGACCTGAAGGCCGAGGTGAGACCAAGACCCCGTAGTGGTCCATAGTATTAGTAGAAAATCACCTGAAAGCCGAGGTGAGACCGAGACCCCGTAGTGGTCCATAGTATTAGTAGAAAATCACCTGAAAGCCGAGGTGAGACCGAGACCCCGTAGTGGTCCATAGTATTGGTTATTTAGAAAATCACCTGAAAGCCGAGGTGAGACCGAGACCCCGTAGTGGTCCATAGTATTAGTAGAAAATCACCTGAAAGCCATGGTGAGACCGAGACCCCATAGTGGTCCATAATATTAGTAGTAGTATTAGTAGTAGTAGTCGAATTAGTATTAGTAGTAGAATTAGTAGTAGTAGTACTATTATCAGTAGTATAAAATCAACAAGCAACAAAGTAAGATCAGGCTACGTTTTGATTTAAAAAGGAATATCTTCTGCTACATTTCCCCCTCTCATTCCTCCTGCTCTGGTGTCTCCCTCTCTCATTCCCCCTGCTCTGGTGTTTTCCCCCTCTCATTCCCCCTGCTCTGGTTTTTCCCCCTCTCATTCCCCCTGCTCTGGTTATTCCCCCTGTTCTGGCGTTTCCCCCTCTCATTCCCCCTGCTCTGGCGTTTCCCCCTCTCATTCCCCCTGCTCTGGTTATTCCCCCTGTTCTGGTGTTTCCCCCTCTCATTCCCCCTGCTCTGGTGTTCCCCCTCTCATTCCCCCTGCTCTGGTGTTCCCCCTCTCATTCCCCCCTGCTCAGGCGTTCCCCCTCTCATTCCCCCTGCTCTGGTTTTCCCCTCTCATTCCCCCTGCTCTGAGTTTCCCCCTCTCATTCCCCCTGCTCTGGTTTTTCCCCCATTCCCCCTCTCATTCCCCCTCTCATTCCCCCCTCATTCCCCCTGCTCTGGTTTTCCCCCTCTCATTCCCCCTGCTCTGGTTTTCCCCCTCTCATTCCTCCGATGATGATTTTCAGGCTCTGGCGTCTGCGATCGCGTCCACTCAGGTGATGACGGCGCAGCAGGTGGTGAAAGGAGAGGACGGAGACGAGGTCAGTGTCTAAACTCAAACCAGTTAACACATATTGTCCTCACATGTCCCTGGTTGTCCCTAGTCTGAAGCTCTGTTTTTTTTTGATCATGTGATGTTGTCCCATAGTGATCATGTGATGTTGTCCCATAGTGATCATGTGATGTTGTCCCATAGTGATCATGTGATGGTAGACGTCTGTTGTGTGATTCAATGAAAATGAATGGAAACACCTTAAAATGTCTCCAACCAATCAGATATTCAAGTCTGACCCTAAAACAGCGTGACAGTGTGATGTCATTACGTAACAGGTTCTTATTGGCTGTAAAGCCGTTGGATGGAAACACGCTGTCACCAGATTTGTTCTCAGGAGGTTTTACTGAACTTCAGATCATTAGATGGGCACGTGGATGGAGACTTAGCTCCTAGTCCTGGTTCAAACTGTGGTTGTGGTCTCCAGGTCTTGATCCCGCTGGCGGCGGACGGTTCGGTGGCGGTGGAGCAGAACGCGGCGCTGCCGGACTACTTGCCGGAGGACGAAAGTCCGTCTCTGGAGCCCGACAAGGCGGTGACCCGCGTGGGATCGGGCCAGGACGGGAGCAGCTGGCTGGGCGCCGCCACCAACTTCCTGTCTCGCTCTTTTTACTGGTGACTTGCTTAAACCCTAACCCGGCCCCCTCAGAACCAGAACCTACCAGCCCCCCTCAGAACCAGAACCCACCCTCCTGCCAGATCTCACTGCTGTCTTTCACACACACTCAGAAGTGGACGTACGAGACAAGAACTTTTCTGTTCTTCCAGGTGGGACCCAAGTCCGGTCTTGGACTCGAGTCCGGACTTTTTCTATGGTCTCGGACTCGCTGGTCTTTGGACTCGGACATGTCTCGGTCTCGGCCACTGGTCTCGCCAAATATGGCTTTTGGTCTCGACCGCGTCCAGGTGTCTTTATTATTTTTATTTATATACGTTCATGTCTTTTCTATGCTATTATGAGGTATCACCAAAATACTCAGTACTAGTACCTACTGTAGTAGTATCAGTTCTAATACTCAGTATTAGTACCTACTGCAGCAGTATCAGTTCTAATACTCAGTACTAGTACCTACTGTAGCAGTATCAGTTTTAATACTCAGTACTAGTACCTACTGTAGCAGTATCAGTTCTAATACTCAGTACTAGTACCTACTGTAGCCGTATCAGTTCTAATACTCAGTACTAGTACCTACTGTAGCAGTATCAGTTCTAATACTCAGTACTAGTACCTACTGTAGCAGTATCAGTTCTAATACTCAGTACTAGTACCTACTGTAGCAGTATCAGTTCTAATACTCAGTACTAGTACCTACTGTAGTAGTATCAGTTCTGATACTCAGTACTAGTACCTACTGTAGCAGTATCAGTTCTGATACTCAGTACTAGTACCTACTGTTGGGGGGGTGGGATGTCTATACTTACAGATCCTGGGTGTTGTGACACTGTTTTTGCTTTTATATCAACAAATAACCCAAAATTATTGTCATGATAATGTCATGCATGAGACCTTTTTTTCTGTCCTGGACTAGTCCTGGTCTTGGACTTGTCTTGGACTCAGACCTCTTTGGACTCGGTCTTGACTCAGGCTCGACTAGTACTGGTCTTGGACTCGACAAAGGTGGTCAGCCCTCCTTCCTGGTACACTTTGAATATGTTCAGTATTGTTTTTTAAGAGGACAGAACTGGACCTTTGGACTAATTTGAGGTACTAAATGAAAGACAAGGGGACACAGTTGTCTTTTGACGGGTTTCTCTCCTGGGACATTTGTCCCATTTAGGGTCACAATGTTACTTCTACTTTTGAGTGTGCAGCTGGAGACAAGACATCTGAGACAGTTCTTCTTGCTGGTCCCGGGGTCTTTCTGTAGACGGGGCCCTGAAGACCCTGAAGCCAGGTATGGCAACACCACAAAGGACAAATCACATAGTTGCAGAGGTCCATGAATACTCAAGACTCACATTGTGTCTCGACAGGGTCTGTCTGTCCCAAACCAAGTTGTCTTAACAGAAAGGAAG
Source organism: Etheostoma perlongum (assembly GCA_026937815.1). Taxonomy (NCBI): domain Eukaryota; kingdom Metazoa; phylum Chordata; class Actinopteri; order Perciformes; family Percidae; genus Etheostoma; species Etheostoma perlongum. Next base: position 22,794 of record CM049382.1, on the reverse strand, counting down.
TGTCCTGCAGCTATAGGACAGGACTTGTCCTGCAGCCACAGGACAGGACGTGTCCTGCAGCCACAGGACAGGACGTGTCCTGCAGCCACAGCACAGGACGTGTCCTGCAGCCACAGGACAGGACGTGTCATGCAGCCACAGGACAGGACTTGTCTTGCAGATACAGGACACAGGAAGTGCCGTGCAACCCCAGGACAGGACGTGTCATGCAGCCACAGGACAGGACTTGTCCTGCAGATACAGGACACAGGAAGTGTCGTGCAACCACAGGACATGACTTGTCCTGCAGCCACAGGACAGGACTTGTCCTGCAGATACAGGACAGGACTTGTCCTGCAACCACAGGACAGGACTTGTCCTGCAGCCACAGGACAGGACTTGTCCTGCAGCTACATGACACAGGAATTGTTGTGCATCCACAGGACATGACTTGTCCTGCAGCCACAGGACAGAAAGTGTCCCACAGCCATAGAAAGTGTCCTGCAGCTGTCCTGCAGCTCCAGTATTGTCATTATTTGACTCTTCTCATGCAGTGGGTTGTGTCCGTGGTGCCTTCAGGTCCTCTCTGCAGTGTCCGGGTTGTGTCCTGCCTTCAGGTCCTCTCCTGCAGTGTGCCGGGTTGTGTCCGTGGTGCCTTCAGGTCCTCTCCTGCAGTGTGCCGGGTTGTGTCCGTGGTGCCTTCAGGTCCTCTCCTGCAGTGTGCCGGGTTGTGTCTGTGGTGCCTTCAGGTCCTCTCCTGCAGTGTGCCGGGTTGTGTCCGTGGTGCCTTCAGGTCCTCTCCTGCAGTGTGCCGGGTTGTGTCCGTGGTGCCTTCAGGTCCTCTCCTGCAGTGTGCCGGGTTGTGTCCGTGGTGCCTTCAGGTCCTCTGGTCCACTTTAACTTCATGTTATTTATTATTATCTCATCTCTTATTATTACTCTTCATTTCACTTCGGCCTCGTAGTCAATGGAAACAAAAACATTAAATCCTTCAATAATACTTTAAAGGGCGTCTGCCAACCAAATTATTAACTGTTTCCTGTGAATAATAATAATAATAATAATAATGATGTGTACTTTATTAATCCTGCAAGGGGTAATTACACTGTTTTCACTCTGCTGTCAGTCTTCAAGAATCATATGGTATCGCCTCTACTCTTCTTTTTTGGGTTTCCATGCTGATAAAAGTCCCTGGTATCTGCTAACAGGTACTTTATGTAGTACTACTTCAGTCGAGGCTCCAAGCTGCTGAGGAGGTCCCTGCAGACTGCTGATTGGTCGGAGAGAATGGTCTCTAATCACTGCAGACTGCTGATTGGTCGGAGAGAATCGTCCTACAGGAATCATCATTTCCTGCATTCTGGTGAATTTTTCTGCAACAAATGTCTTTATTCATGTGAATATTATTGTTATTATTATTAAAAATGTCTATATCTCAAATATATATATATATAGTTAACATTAACATATATAATTTACAGGTAGAGCAGGTCTAGACTGCTCTATAATTTACAGGTAGTGGTCTAGACCGCTCTAGACCACATGATGGTAGTAACAGTCCCAGTAAAGATAAAGGACCAGTGAGTATAAATAGTATTTTGTAGTAGTCCGTAGCGTATCAGGGCGCTGCAGGGCTGTTCAGACCCTTGGAGACCATCAGGTCCAGAGTGTACCCCTTATTGAGCGTGGGCTCTGTCTCCTGCTGAGTCTCCACAGTCTTTAGACCCTCTGTCCTGGGGGGGGTCAACATGAATGTTAAAATCACCCGCAATGATTACACAATCAGAGTGAACACGGGGAGGACGCACAGCGTCTACGTGGCCTGTAGATGTGTACAAGTACAGCTCGGGGGGGCATTAGGAAGAGCCACGTATTCAAAAGAAGTACATTTCGCAAGGTTGTGTTGGGTAATGTACTCTGGCAGTCTGCCCCCCCCAGGCATGTTGCAGCCTGCTGTGTGTGTGTGTGTGTGTGTGTGTGTGTGTGTGTGTGTGTGTGTGTGTGTGTGTGTGTCTCAAATTGCTGATAAAACTTATGAAATCTTCAGACTGCTGCACGGAAACAGGAGTCAGGGTTAAGGTACAGGACATGGAAGTAGCTGTCCATATATGTATATATGTGTATATGTGTGTGTATATATATGTGTGTGTGTGTATATATATATATATATATATGTATGTACTTGTGTGTGTGTGTGTTTGGTTGGGGTCTGCGTGTCCAGCAGTGACCTTGAGGGAGAAGCTGCTGGTTTCTGATTGGTTATCGGAACATCTCCCTGAACTACTCGTTAAGTTGTAAGAAGTCGAGTGTTTTTCTCCAGAAGTGATGATGAGAGTTTGAGCCGAGTCATCGGCGGCGGCGGCGGCGCGGCTGCTGAGTCACCAAAACGCACCCATTTGCAGCTTCCTGTGTGATGTCACGCTGATGTCATAACTCACCCAAATGGTTCACTTCTTTCAAAAAGCGTCAAAAACATTTAAAACATTTGTTTTTGACCTTTTTTTGTCTGTTTTTTACGTTTGTATTGTCGAACGGTGTGACAGTTACTGAGGCGTCGTATCGCTCTCGTTTGGTTGAGGGCTAACTCCTTAAATACCCCCCCTCAGTAACCCCCCCTCAGTACCCCCCCCTCAGTACCCCCCCTCAGTACCCCCCCTCAGTACCCCCCCTCAGTAACCCCCCCATGCCCGCTCCTGCCCTATAATAACCCCGTTACCACCAGCGGGGCGGATGGTTAGGCCGATATTAAAAGGAGGTACTTTGATACTTCCCTGATTGTATAAATACTAGATTTTCGATCCACACACAGTGATTCGCTAATTTAACACCTTTTAAAATTAATTAGTAATTATTAGAATTAGTAATAATTAGTTTTAGTCCTTTTTACTAGAGACTCACACACCCTTGCTAAATTTAAAGGGTCCCCGCCCGGATCAGGGCACCCGGATCAGGCCAGAGGCCTTTTCTGGTTTTACCCCAGACGTCCCCCACTGACGGGCTCTTGCCCCCCTAACCCTAACCCTGTATATTTTAAGCACCACCCGAGGGGGTCTTTACAACCAATGATGTTTCTTTAGTACTCAGGGTCAGGAACCGATCCTCCCAGGGTCCCCGGAGGCCCCCTCCTCCCAGGGTCCCCGGAGGTCCAGCCCCTCCTTCTCAAGGACGCCCGCTGGCCTTTGTTGGTCGCCGGTCCGAGAGAGGCTAAGACCACGGTGGCTCTGACCGGCAGAGCGGATGGGGAGATGCCCCCCCACTAGGAGATAACAGGAGGTCTGACTGTCAACGTCGGTCCCTGCCGGGCTGCAGCCCCCCAGAGATTAAAGAGGAGTCTTAACTACCCTCACGGGAGGGAAACATCTGCCCTCGGAAAGCCGAGGTGTGAGAGAGAGAAATTAAATGACTAAAATCAAGGATCAAGTCTTTTGGTCCGCTAGCTCACAACAAGCTCAGGTGGTTTTATTATTTAGTGAATAATCCAAAAACAGGTACAGAATACAGAAATAATCCCTTTCTGCCCTAAAAGCAAAGAGTCTCAAAACCAGAGACTAGAAAAAACCTGATAAGTGGGTATGCTTGCGCTGAAAGAGAGTCCACATCAACTCATGTTTATACTCAAAGTAAATCGACCCAATCTTTTGACAGACGCAGTTTTTACTTTTTTTAATGTCTTTGTCCATCTGCCCCCCCATGCCCCCCCCACTCTGCCCCCTATATCATCTACCAAAAAAGTGACAATAACAACAAAAACAAAATTTTGTCCCCCCAAAAAACAATTTTTCTGACCCCCCTCTCTGCCCCCCCATGCCCCCCCCCGATCTGTCAAAATGCGACAAAAACATCGTAAAAAAGGTAAAGAAGGAAGTAAAGTGTAAAGAAGTTTTTCACACTTTTGCTCGACAGTCTTGCCCTTTTCCCCCAAACTTGTCTCTTTGTTTGTGTCTCTGTCCCCCCCCCCCTGTCCCGTCCCCTCATTACTTCCTGTCCTCCAGCTTCCATCATAATGTTCCATAACATGTTATCCATAACATCTGTTCTCCCCCAGATCTGAATGTCTCAGCATGATTCACCCTCGGGGTGGCGGGGGGGGTGTCATGTTCCAGGGAACAGCCAATTACCAAAATATAAAAAAAAAAAAAAAAAAAACACACACACACACACACACACACACACACCAGCCAAAGATGAGTCAAAAAAGTTCAATGATCAATCTGAGGTATTTAAAGTGATATGTTTCTGTACATGTGTGTCTGTGTGTGTGTGTGTGTGTGTGTGTGTGTGTGTGTGTGTGTGTGTATATATATATATATGCAGTATATATAAAATCTTGTAATCTTATTATAATATAATGATAATTACGCTCTACATTTGAGTTTCCTTCAAAAATGTCTCTTCAGAGTTTCTTTTCCCTCCGTGTGTCGTAAACAACAAAGAAGAACACGCACACACATGCAGGGGGAACTTTATTTTGAAGGTCCGGGCAGGATGCAGCGTGTGAGAGTGTGTGTGTGTGAGTGTGTGTGTGTGAGTGTGTGTGAGTGTGTGTGTGTGTGAGTGTGAGAGCGTCCCACAGAGGGAGTGTTTCTCCGGACGGAGACGGGAACATGTCGGCGCTGCTGTTGCTGCTCGGCCTGCTCTCGCTCTGCTGCTGCTGGCTGCTCTGCTCCAGGAACAGGTCAGAGTAATCTGATTACTATTACTACAGGGACACACAGTACTCTGATTACTTATTACTGCAGTTACACACACAGTACTCTGATTACTCACTCAGTACTACAGGAACCGGTCATACATAAAGTAATCTGATAACTCAATGCTGCAGGAACAGGTCAGAGTAATCTGATTACTATTACTACAGGGACACACAGTACTCTGATTACTTTTTACTGCAGTTACACACAGTAATCGGATTACTCATTACTGCTGTAAGTACTCTGATTACTGCAGTAGAAGTACTTGTTTGGATGGATGATGAATGGATTATCAGAATAGTTGACATCTACATGATTAAGGAAGGAGGGAAGGAAGGAAGGGAAGAGGAGGGAAGGAAGGAAAGAGGAGGGAAGGAAGGAAAGAGGAGGGAAGGAAGGAAGGAAAGAGGAGGGAAGGAAGGAAGGAAAGAGGAGGGAAGGAAGGAAAGAGGAGGGAAGGAAGGAAAGAGGAGGGAAGGAAGGAAGGTAATAAGGTCCTAAATGACTGATGGTGATAACCTGTGTGTGATGAAAGGAAAAGGAAATAATGGAAGGAAAGCAAAGAGAGAGTAAACAAGGAAAGATGGATTGTGTGTCTGTGTGTGTTTGTGTCTGTGTGTGTGT
>CM049382.1:0-15000 GCA_026937815.1 Etheostoma perlongum | reverse complement strand
CATGTGGTCAGATGAGACCAAAATAGAACTTTTTGGTCATAATTCCACTAACCGTGTTTGGAGGAAGAAGAATGATGAGTACCATCCCAAGAACACCATCCCTACTGTGAAGCATGGGGGGGGGGTAGCATCATGCTTTGGGGGTGTTTTTCTGCACATGGGACAGGGAGACTGCACTGTATTAAGGAGAGGAGGACCGGGGCCATGTATTGGGAGATTTTGGGGAACAACCTCCTTCCCTCAGTTAGAGCATTGAAGATGGGTCGAGGCTGGGTCTTCCAACATGACAATGACCCGAAGCACACAGCCAGGAGAACCAAGGAGGGGCTCTGGAAGAAGCAGATCAAGGTTCTGGGGGGGCCTAGCCAGTCTCCAGACCTAAACCCAATAGAGAATCTTTGGAGGGAGCTCAAACTCCGTGTTTCTCAGCGACAGCCCAGAAACCTGACTGATCTAGAGAAGATCTGTGTGGAGGAGTGGGCCAAAATCCCTTCTGCAGTGTGTCAAACCTGGTGAAGAACTACAGGAAACGTTTGACCTCTGGAACTGCAAACAAAGGCTACTGGACCAAATATTAACATTGATTTTCTCAGGTGTTCAAATACTTATTTGCAGCTGTATCATACAAATAAATAGTTAAAAAATCATACATTGTGATTTCTGGATATTTTTTTTTAGATTATGTCTCTCACAGTGGACATGCACCTACGAGGACAATTTCAGACCCCTCCATGATTTCTAAGTGGGAGAACTTGCAAAATAGCAGGGTGTTCAAATACTTATTTTCCTCACTGTAGACCTTAGTGGTCCCCTAATACTGTATCTGAAGTCTCTTTATATAGACCTTAGTGGTCCCTAATACTGTATCTGAAGTCTCTTTATATAGACCTTAGTGGTACCTAATACTGTATCTGAAGTCTCTTTTATATAGACCTTAGTGGTCCCTAATACTGTATCTGAAGTCTCTTTTATATAGACCTTAGTGGTCCCTAATACTGTATCTGAAGTCTACTGTATTTCTTTATATAGACCTTAGTGGTCCCTAATACTGTATCTGAAGTCTCTTTTATATAGACCTTAGTGGTCCCTAATACTGTATCTGAAGTCTCTTTATATAGACCTTAGTGGTCCCTAATACTGTATCTGAAGTCTCTTTTATATAGACCTTAGTGGTCCCTAATACTGTATCTGAAGTCTCTTTATATAGACCTTAGTAGTCCCCTAATACTGTATCTGTAGTCTCTTTTATATAGACCTTAGTGGTCCCTAATACTGTATCTGAAGTCTCTTTATATAGACCTTAGTGGTCCCCTAATACTGTATCTGAAGTCTCTTTTATATAGACCCTAGTGGTCCCTAATACTGTATCTGAAGTCTCTTTTATATAGACCTTAGTAGTCCCTAATACTGTATCTGAAGTCTCTTTTATATAGACCTTAGTGGTCCCTAATACTGTATCTGAAGTCTCTTTATATAGACCTTAGTGGTCCCTAATACTGTATCTGCAGTCTCTTTTATATAGACCTTAGTGGTCCCTAATACTGTATCTGAAGTCTCTTTATATAGACCTTAGTGGTCCCCTAATACTGTATCTGAAGTCTCTTTATATAGACCTTAGTGGTCCCTAATACTGTATCTGAAGTCTCTTTATATAGACCTTAGTAACATCCCCCCTAATACTGTATCTGAAGTCTCTTTATATAGACCTTAGTGGTCCCTATTACTGTATCTGAAGTCTCTTTTATATAGACCTTAGTGGTCCCTAATACTGTATACAAAGTCTAGTGATCAATATTTTAATTTGTGATTTCTCTTTTGACTTTGAATGTTCTAAGTCCCCCATGTCAGAGTTATCCAAGGAACATTAAACTCCAGCAGGGCATCTGATGACTATTAAACAGAAACCGCTCTGAAGTCGCTAGCGCCAAACCCACCAGACTCCATGTAAAAAAACACTACTTTTAGCGAGTATAGCGCAGCATATTTTCACATATAAATCAGTAAACTATTTGTTTATTTTAACCATAACTAGGGCTGTGATTGTTAAAAAAGTGAAAACACAGCCCAAAACTGCTTTTTATAGTTTTATTTTGTTTATTTTGACTTTGAATGAAGTGTATTGTACGATGCTAAATTCACTGATTATTTACATGGAGTCTGGTGGAGATATGCTGCTCTATACACGCTAAAAGTAGTGATTATTTACATGGAGTCTGGTGGAGATATGCTGCTCTATACACTCTAAAAGTAGTGATTATTTACATGGAGTCTGGTTGAGATATGCTGCTCTATACACGCTAAAAGTAGTGATTATTTACATGGAGTCTGGTGGAGATATGCTGCTCTATACACGCTAAAAGTAGTGATTATTTACATGGAGTCTGGTGGAGATATGCTGCTCTATATGCTAAAAGTAGTGATTATTTACATGGAGTCTGGTGGAGATATGCTGCTCTATACATGCTAAAAGTAGTGATTATTTACATGGAGTCTGGTGGAGATATGCTGCTCTATACACGCTAAAAGTAGTGATTATTTACATGGAGTCTGGTGGAGATATGCTGCTCTATACACGCTAAAAAGTAGTGATTATTTACATGGAGTCTGGTTGAGATATGCTGCTCTATACACGCTAAAAGTAGTGATTATTTACATGGAGTCTGGTGGAGATATGCTGCTCTATACACGCTAAAAGTAGTGATTATTTACATGGAGTCTGGTGGAGATATGCTGCTCTATACACGCTAAAAGTACTGATTATTTACATGGAACCCCCCCTTGACTTGTACCTGACTTGTCGTCGGTGTGTTCTGCAGAAGGGACGGTGAGCCGCCGCTCATTAAAGGCTGGATCCCCTTCATTGGGAAGGCTCTGGAGTTTGGACAAGATGCCTACAAGTTTCTGGACACACAGAAGAAGAAGTTCGGAGATGTTTTTACGGTTCACTTAGCAGGTTGGTTGGTTAACAGGAGGTTGATCTCAAAGCACTTACACACAGTTCTTTCTCTCTGTCTCTGTCTCTCTCTCTCTCTCTCTCTCTCTCTCTCTCTCTCTCTCTCTCTCTCTCTCTCTCTCTCTCTCTCTCTCTCTCCTGAACCCCTGTGGACAGTAAGTGGAGACAGTCAGGGATTTTATCATCTTAGGATCCTGGTGTCCATAATATCTGTCTCTCATGTCTCTTTACAAACACTTGATAATACATGCTTTTCTCGCCTAAATTTTTACCCCAAAAAACGCGATGCAGTTCCCATCCTTTGTCCCTCTGGGATGACCCTGAGGTCATTGGGAAGTTAACACTCTCAACCTTTTGTTTCTAGTGGCAGTGTGACACTAGGCCTTACTGACACAGAGATAAAGAGATTAGAATAGAGAATTTCTATTTCCATCCAAGTAAATCAACTGTAAAATTATTAAAAAACACTACTGTAAGCATATAACATGGGCTACATACAAAAATAGTACCCTAGCTACATGTCTCAACTTAAATCAGAAAAAAATCCAGAAAAAAATGGATTTTATATGAATTTATTTCTACAGATATGTCTGTGCGTTTTTTTTTCTTATTTCTAAAAAAGACAAAAAAGTGCAAAATACAAAACTTCTAAAATACTAAAACACATCCACATCACTCACACACATACTTGATATAACTACATACATTCAGTTATAGGAATAAGTTATTATAATTTGATGAAATGGTGAAATGCCATGAGAAGGCCGTATTTTTGCTTTGACACAGCTTCACAGGGTTATTTTTTTCTGGTCATGTTTGGTATCAATCAACTCGTATTCTTATTGGCTACACAGGGAGCCGGTTTCATAACCTTTACTTCTAACTGGAAGGTAAAACTGTCAATCTTTCCCACGTTTCTCCATTGTGATCCCTGCGACTTCATTGGCTTCCATAAGGGACAGCTCTGGTTACAGTAGACGGATTGGCCGGCAACAAAGATCACTCTAAAGCTAATGAGTCATAGTTCACAGTGAGCGGAGCTTCTTTGTAGTGCTCTGTGGAGAGACGATACAAGCGATATAAACACAAAAATTATGAACTATCTAGATTTCTCTATGTCAAAACTTGGCCAGAAACTACAAGATTGTGAGGGGACCAGCTAAATTTGGATTATAAGGCTTGGATATTCTAATACCTTGGAGTGTTGGCGATGTAGGAAAACAAAGTTTTTGGCGATCTTTCACCGCTGTGATTAAACACACTCGACTTAGACTCGAATCTTTCTGTGTTTCTTTACTTCAGAACATGATTATAACCGCTGTGAGTCACCTTGTGCTTTGTGTGTGGGCTTTGTGGAATCATGAGACTTTAAGCTTTCTAATGATGTGCTGCATGAGCGTGTTTATGAAGATTTAATGCTTGCAATTTATCAGTGAAGAAAACATTTTCTCAAAAGTCCCGTTGCCGGGACGCTATAGTCTATAGGTTTTAATGGCGTCCTGTCCCCTGCAGGTAAATACATGACGTTCATCATGGACCCGTTACTGTATCCCAACATCATCAAACATGGCCGCCAGCTGGACTTCCACGAGTTCGCCTCCAAGGTGGCGCCCGTCACCTTCGGCTACCCGTCCGTGGTCCCGGCCCTGCAGGAGGAGATCTACCGCTCCTTCAAACTGCTCCAGGGAGACAACCTGTCGGCGCTGACAGAGAGCATGATGGGTAACCTCATGCTGGTGTTGCGCCAGGATCACATGGGCGAGCGGGGCGTGTGGCGCCGCGGGACTCTGTACGACTTCTGCAACACGGTGATGTTCGAGGCCACGTTCCTCACCATGTACGGCCGGCCGGCGGCTCGTCGCCATGGCGACATGGGCACCCTGCGGGACGACTTCGTCCGCTTTGACAACATGTTCCCGCTGCTCATCGCCGGGATCCCCGTCTGGCTGCTGGGGCGCACCAAGGCCGTCCGCGACAAGCTGATTGGCTACTTCCTGCCGCACAGGACGTCCTGTTGGTCCGGCACGTCGGAGTTCATCAGGATGCGGGTGGCGCTGTTTGAGCAGTACGGCGCGCTGAGGGACGTTGATAAAGCAGGTAACCAGGGTAACCAGGGTGACCAGGGCGTAGCAGAGCACTGTAGGGTGTAGCAGGGTGTAGCAGGGCACTGCAGGGCGTAGCAAGGTGTAGCAGGGCACTGCAGGGTGTAGCAGGGCACTGCAGGGTGTAGCAGGGTACTGCAAGGCGTAGTAGGGCACTGCAGGGCGTAGCAAGGTGTAGCAGGGCACTGCAGGTTGTAGCAGGGCACCGCAAGACGTAGCAGGGTGTAGTAGGGCACTGCAGGGGCGTAGCAGGGTGTAGTAGGGCACTGCAGGTTGTAGCAGGGCACTGCAGGTTGTAGCAGGGCACTGTAGGGTGTAGCAGGGCACTGCAGGGTGTAGCAGGGTACTGCAAGGCGTAGTAGGGCACTGCAGGGCGTAGCAAGGTGTAGCAGGGCACTGCAGGTTGTAGCAGGGCACCGCAAGACGTAGCAGGGTGTAGTAGGGCACTGCAGGTTGTAGCAGGGCACTGTAGCAGGGTGTAGTAGGGCACTGCAGGTTGTAGCAGGGCACTGCAGGTTGTAGCAGGGCACTGCAAGACGTAGCAGGGTGTAGTAGGGCACTGCAGGTTGTAGCAAGGCACTGCAAGACGTAGCAGGGTGTAGTAGGGCACTGTAAATCCCATTCCATTTGTAAATAAAGTTGTGTTTGTATTCCTCTCAGCGCATCACTTCGCCATCCTGTGGGCGTCGGTGGGGAACACCATCCCCGCCTCCTTCTGGGCCGTGTACTACCTGGCGAGCCACCGGGGGGCGCTGCAGCGCGTCCGCCACGAGATCCTCGCCGTGCTGGGGCTCCACGCTGTCGAGTTCAGCAGCGACGTGGACCTGGTCCTGGACCGGGAGCAGCTGGAGAAACTGGTCTATCTCGGTACTCACACATGCTCACGCCAGTCACACACTCTCACGTGCACTCAAACACTCTCACGTGCACTCAAACACTCTCACGTGCACTCACACACTCTCATGTGCACTCACACACTCTCACGTGCACTCACACACTCTCACGTGCACTCAAACACTCTCACGTGCACTCACACACGCTCATGTGCACTCACAGATGCATTACAGATATTACATTATAATAATAATAACTTTGACTTTTATAGCCCCTTTCACAAACCCAAGGACGCTTAACAAACAAAATTACAGAGTATTTTCACAGTGTGGTATTAGTACTTTTACTGTAACAGAGTAGTTTCACAGTGTGGTGTCAGTACTTTTACTGCAGTATAGGACCTGAATACTATATATAATATGCATATCTCTACAGAGAGTGCCATTAACGAGAGTCTCCGCCTGTCCTCGGCCTCCATGAACATCCGCGTTGCTCAGGAGGACTTCAGCCTGTCGCTGGGCGCCGAGCGCTCGGTGGGCGTCAGGAAAGGGGACTTCATCGCCCTGTACCCCCAGAGCGTGCACATGGACCCCGACATTTACGACCAGCCGCAGGTAACACCCATACACAGTAACAGAAATGGACCAACAGACCCTGTTGTTTCCCTGGAGACCAGTGAAGTCCATTAGAAGATATTTTTGGGTGATAGAGTACATGGTGAAGTTAGCAGTAATTATCCTGTGTCTACATTAATGTTAACTAGCATGTTAGTTAGCAGTAATTAGCCTGTGTCTAGCCATCCATCCTCATCCGCTTATCCGGTATCGGGTCGCAGGGGCAGCAGTTCCAATAGGGGACCCCAAACTTCCCTTTCCCGAGCCACATCCGTTCCCAGGCCAGGTTGGAGATATAATCTCTCCACCTAGTCCTGGGTCTTCCCCGAGGCCTCCTCCCAGCTGGACGTGCCTGGAACACCTCCCTAGGGAGGCGCCCAGGAGGCATCCTTACCAGATGCCCAAACCACCTCAACTGGCTCCTTTCGACGCGAAGGAGCAGCGGCTCTACTCCGAGCTCCTCACGGATGACTGAGCTTCTCACCCTATCTCTAAGGGAGAGGCCAGCCCCCCTCTTGAGGAAACCCATTTCGGCCGCCTGTACCCTGGATCTGGTTCTTTCGGTCATGACCCAGCCTTCATGACCATAGGTGAGGGTAGGAACGAAAAATGCCCGGTAGATCGAGAGCTTTGCCTTCTGGCTCAGCTCCCTTTTTGTCACAACGGTGCGATACACGGAATGTAATACCGCTCCGGCTAATCCAATTCTCCGACCAATCTCCTGCTCCATGGTCCCCTCACTCGCGAACAAGACCCCAAGGTACTTAAACGTCTTCACTTGGGGTAAGGACTCACTCCCCACCTGAAGAAGGCACTCCATCGGTTTCCTGCTGAGAACCATGGCCTCAGATTTAGAGGTGCTGATCCTCATCCCAGCCGCTTCACACTCGGCTGCGAACCGATCCAGTGAGTGCTGAAGGTCACAGACCGATGACGCCATCAGGACCACATCATCTGCAAAAAGCAGCAACAAGATCCCAAGCCCACCGAACTGCAACCCTTCCCCGCCCCGACTACGCCTCGATATCCTGTCCATAAATATTACAAACAGGATTGGTGACCAAAGCGCAGCCCTAGCGGAGGCCAACCCTCACCTGGAACGAGTCCGACTTACTGCCGAGAACCCGGACACAGCTCTCGCTTTTGGTCATACAGAGATTGGATGGCCCTGAGAAGGGACCCCTCACCCCATACTCCCGTAGCACCTTTCTCCGGGGGACCCGGTCATACGCCTTCTCCAGATCCACAAAACACATGTAGACTGGTTGGGCATACTCCCAGGCCCCCTCCAAGATCCTTGCGAGAGTGAAGATCTGATCCATTGTTCCACGGCCAGGACGGAATCCACATTGTTCCTCTTCAATCCGAGGTTCGACTATCGGCCGAACCCTCCTTTCCAGTACCTTGGAGTAGATTTTACCAGGGAGGCTGAGAAGTGTGATACCCCTGTAATTGGCACAAACCCTCTGGTCCCCCCTTTTTGAAGAGGGGAACCACCACCCCGGTCTGCCACTCCTTAGGCACCGTCCCAGACTTCCACGCAATGTTTAAAAGACGTGTCAACCAAGACATCCCCTCCACACCCAGAGCTTTCAGCATTTCTGGACAGATCTCATCAATCCCTGGGGCTTTGCCGCTGTGGAGTTGTTTGACTACCTCAGCGACCTCCACCAGGGAAATTGACGACAATCCCCCATCATCCTCCAGCTCTGCCTCTACCACAGAGGGCGTATCAGCTGGATTTAGGAGTTCCTCAAAGTGCTCCTTCCACCGCTCTATTACCTCCCCAGTTGAGGTCAACAACGTCCCATCCTTACTGTAAACAGCTTGGATGATTCCCCGCTTCCACCTCCTGAGGTGGCGAACGGTTTTCCAGAAGCACCTTGGTGCCGACCGAAAGTCCTTCTCCATGTCTTCTCCGAACTTCTCCCACACCCGCTGCTTTGCCTCTGTCACGGCAGAGGCTTCAGCCCTTCGGGCCCGTCGGTACCTTGCATCTCTCCATCATCATCACCCATGCGTTGAAGTCCCCCAGCAGAACTATGGAGTCCCCTACTGGAGTTCCATACAGGACTACATTCAGGGTCTCCAAGAAGGCCGAATACGCCAAACTATTGTTTGGTGCATATGCACAAACAAGGGTCAGAGTTTTCCCCCCCATCACCCGCAGGCGTAGGGAGGCGACCCTCTCGTCCACCCGGGGTAAACTCCAATGCAGCGGCGCTCAGCCGGGGGCTTGTGAGTATCCCCACACCCGCCCGGCGCCTCACACCCTGGGCACCTCCGGAGTAGGAGAGAGTCAAACCCCTATCCAGGAGTACGGTTCCAGAACCAAGACTGTGCGTAGAGGTAAGCCCCACCAGATCTAACTGGTAGCGCTCCACCTCCCGCACAAGTTCCGGCTCCTCCCCCACAGAGAGGTGACATTCCACGTCCCCAGAGCCAGCCTCTGCCGCCCGGGTCTGGTCTGTCGAAGCCATGTGACAGCGCACCACCCACAGGTGGTGGGCCCATGTGTCTATGTTAATGTTAAGTAGCATGTTAGTTTGCAGTAATTAGCCTGTGCTTGTTTTTTGTGTTGTCGTTTTTGTGCCAGTCGTTCCAAGCGGACCGCTACGTCCAGGACGGCCGACTGAAGACGGACTTCTACAAAGACGGACAGAAGCTCAAGTATTACCTGATGCCGTTCGGCTCCGGATCCACCATGTGTCCCGGGCGCTACTTCGCTATCAACGAGATCAAACAGTTTGTGTGTCTGCTGCTGCTCTACTTTGACCTGCAGCTGGAGGAGGACCAGAGCCCCGCCACGCTGGACCAGAGTCGCGCCGGGCTGGGCATCATGCTGCCCGCCACCGACGTCCGCTTCCGCTACAAAGCCATCTGACTGCTAACGGTCTGACTGCTGTCACCATGTCACCATGGTGACATGTCACCATGTCACCATGTCATGTCACCATGTCATGTCACCATGTCACCATGTCATGTCACCATGTCACCATGTCATGTCACCATGTCACCATGTCATGTCATGTCACCATGTCATGTCACCATGTCATGTCACCATGTCACCATGTCATGTCACCATGTCATGTCACCATGTCACCATGTCATGTCACCATGTCATGTCACCATGTCATCATGTCATGTCACCATGTCACCATGTCATGTCACCATGTCACCATGTCATCATGTCATCATGTCATGTCACCATGTCATCATGTCATCATGTCATGTCACCATGTCATCATGTCATGTCACCATGTCACCATGTGTCATGTCACATGTCATGTCACCATGTCACCATGTCATGTCACCATGTCATCATGTCACCATGTCATCATGTCATGTCACCATGTCACCATGTCACCATGTCATGTCACCATGTCACCATGTCACCATGTCATGTCACCATGTCATGTCACCATGTCACCATGTCACCATGTCATGTCACCATGTCACCATGTCACCATGTCATGTCACCATGTCACCATGTCATGTCCCTCCCTGTACATTGAGCCATTCTCTCATAGGAACAACAGATTATACCGAGGTGAAAATATGAAACTGAGCACTCATATCAGCCTATATATAAAACACTAAACTGAACTTTCCTGTAAAATACAGAGTTTTGTCTGCGATTGTTTCGGGCAAAAATCATTCTGTCACTTCATAACGTTCCCATGGCAACAGGGAAAAATGGCTGCCCTTGTGGGAAGTGAACGCAATATTTTTCAACTTTCTGCTAAGATACATGAATGTGACTATTTTGCAACAAATATGCAGAGATCATGAAATCATGCAAGCTCCGCATTACTTTGCTCAGAAATCAGCAATTTATACGGCTTTTATATACAGTATATACTATATATAATATATATATACTGTATATCTGTGAAGTTGTTCACACTTTAATGTAAAGTGCAGTTTGGAGTCAAACTCCTGTTTCACAAATTGTATATAGTAATAATAATAATAATAATAATAATGTATGAATTAGAAATTACAATTTACACTCTGTTGTTATTACACACAGGCCTGAACTACACACACATGCTCTGGTCCTGTACATGCACTAATGGAGATTTTAGAGTAGGGGGGCTGCCCATGGAAAGGCGCCCCGGGCAGTTGGGGGTTCGGTGCCTTGCTCTCCAGCTACCATTCCACCACCATACTTTGGTCCGAACGGGGACTTGAACCAGCGACCCTCCAGTTCCCAACTCCCTGCTGACTGAGCAGTAATAACTTGTATTTAATCTTTTAATCTGCACTGTTCATGTAGACTACTTTGTTATTGAATATTACTTTGACATTCAGGTGCCTTAGCGGTGACAGTGTACAGGAAATCTGGAGCTCTAAGGTCACATTTTACATTTATTAGAGGGTAGTTACTAGTTACTTACAACCCTACCTGGCCATGCATGTGTCTAAGTGACTGATGTGAACAAAACTCTTTGAATTTGGTCCAGTTTAGAGCATATCTCCACCAGACTCCATGTAAATAATCACTACTTTTAGCGTGTATAGAGCAGCATATCTCCACCAGACTCCATGTAAATAATCACTACTTTTAGCATGTATAGAGCAGCATATCTCCACCAGACTCCATGTAAATAATCACTACTTTTAGCATGTATAGAGCAGCATTTATTCCAACCAGACTCCATGTAAATAATCACTTTTGGAACAGTGTAAAGCATGAACCACCAGACTCCATGTTAATCACTAGTTTTATTTAGTTTCTGTCCAGACTTTAAATAATCACTGTTTTAGCGATGTAAAAGCAGCATATCTCCACATGTAAATGGGTGAATTAAGAGTTTATTCCAACCAGACCAAAGTGGTGATTGTTGGAACAGTGGAAAGATGAACCTGGCTTTTGGTAGATTTATTTAGTTTCTGTCCACTTTGAATGAAGTGTGTTTCACGATGATAAAAGTAGTGATTATTTACATGGAGTCTGGTGGAGATATGCTGCTCTATACATGCTAAAAGTAGTGATTATTTACATGGAGTCTGGTGGAGATATGCTGCTCTATACACGCTAAAAGTAGTGATTATTTACATGGAGTCTGGTGGGTTTGGTGATGGTGATGTCGGGGCTGTTTTCTATTAAACTAAAAGGATCTTACTCTTTGACTAAAAGGTCTATCTCTGTAGGGATCCATCCCATAATGTTGTCAGACTCTTAGAATAATAATCTGAGTCTGTCTGCAACAACAACACAACTTTTAGTGGATGGAAACTAGTTTTTACTGGAGCAAATTCAAAGATTGTTGTTCCCATCAGTCACTTAGACACAAGTTACCCTTTAATAACTAATTCAATTAATTTAGTTTTTTGGTAGTCAAACAGGTCAACTTGGCAGCTCTGACCAATAATAATGTTTTTGTGTATTATTGTGATACTTCAATTACTGTATGTCCTTTTGTTTTGTTCAATACTTCACACCTCTGTGTAGAATGATGCATTCTTGGCTGAATTAACCCCGTGAAGCACTGTTGTTAAGATGTAGGAATAAATAATTTTTCACCTACGAGACATGTTTCTTATGTGAAGTGCAGCTTTTTATGATTCAGATTACATCAAATTACACATTTTAAGCACGTTTGTTTTTTATTGTTCAAAAGGAAACACATTTAATAAAAGATGTAGAAACAAAACACTGAAAGGACGCACACGCATACACAGACACACACGCACACAGACACACATACACGGAGACACACACACACACACACACGCACACAGACACACATACACGGAGACACACACACACACACGCACACAGACACACATACACGGAGACACGCACACACACAGACGCACACAGACAGACACAGACACATGGAGGCATACACACACACACACACACACAGAAAGATAGACGCACACACAAGGTTTATTGAACTTTTATAAAGAAAATATAATCTTAAATTCACTGAAAATAAGTTCTGCTGATTATACAGTTCCTCTTCTAAGATGTCGTATGATTTCCTAAATTTAGCTGAGAAAAGGTGACTGTGAGCCGGGTAAAGCTGATAATAATGAGATATATGAGCTTAGTGCATTCCAACCATTGACTGTATTATTAATATTAATCTCAACAGTCTGTAATCAGACCAGGGTGCAATCTCCCTCCCGTCCAGCAGGGGGCGGGGGCGCCACTGAGCGAAGCCGTCCAGCGGGCATCAACATCGGGAGGAAGTCCTAGCCGGAGACGGTGTGGCCGACGACAACAAGCCGAATCACCGGGTATCTGTCTGAATGAACTGTTAGCGTTACTGGCCTTTACAGGTACTTAAACCACTGGTAATACGTTCACTTGTGTATTTAATTGTGTTATTGGTTTCAGCTTTTACTAATGCATCGCCAAAACAAATCATTTAACGCTAGCTTGCGAAAAGCTAACGTTAGCTTAGCACGCTTGCAAAGATTGCGGTAGAGTGGATTGCTAATCAATCTTAAGCTGCACGAAACGCAGTTAAACTTTAGCTTTTATAATGTTGCATTTCACACGTTTTTAAATGGTTCTTCTGCAGCTGCACGCCAGACTCCATTTAAAAAACAGGCAAATTAAAGCGCGCGTCTCTGTCTGCCGTACGGTTCAGACGAGCTTTTATAAAACCTGTAGCCAGGGTCTGCTGCTGAAATAACCCGTTTCCTGTCTTCGTTTCTATCCCGAATCTCTTTAAAGATTGTATTCATTCATAAAAAAGAAATGTAGTCACTACATCACAATCGAGTATAATTCACAGCTTAGAAACTCATGAAATAATTAGATTTATGTATGGAGTTTGGTTGTGATTTTCTTTTTCCGAGGTCTGGCATTAAGCAGTTGTTGTCGTTGCTTTGTATCATATCTATGTATTATATATAATATATATACAGTTTATCGTTCCTTTTTGCCTTTAAACTCAAGAGTAAGTGATCTTTACATTGGATTTTATTGTCAAGAACTGCCAGCCAAACTCAATATAAAAAACAGGCATATAAAGCGAGTGTCTTAACCTGCCGCGCCATAGGACATTTCACATACCAGTAGTGTCTGCTGCTGAAATAACCTGTTTCCTGTCTTCGTTTCTATCCCGAATCTCTTTAAAGATTGTATTCATTCATAAAAAAATATTTAATCACAACATCACAGTCGAGTATAATTCACAGGTTAGAAACTCATGAAATAATTAGATTTATGTATGGAGTTTGGTTGTGATTTTTCTAAAGTCTGGCAGTAAGCAACTGTTGTCGTTCCTTTGGTCTTTTGAACTCGAGAGTAAGTAATCTTTACATCTTAATTTATTGTCGAACTGCCAGCCAAACGCAATTTATAAAACAGACAAATTAAAGTGATTGTCTTTTTCTGCCTCGCCATCATACCTTTTCCAAATCAGAAAGGTCTGCTGAAACCTTGTCGGGTTGAAAAAGACGACCAACAATTTGAAATAATGCCGAACAAAGTGACCTAAATGTCCAAAAAAGCGACAAATGTCAAAAAAAAAAAATATATATATATATAATGTGACAAAAATGTAAAAAAAAGCTTTAACAGTTTGTGAAAAACCCACAAAAAATTCAAAAGGCTCAGAAAACGTCGACAAATAATGAAAAAGTGACAACAACATTGGGGGAAAGACACACAATGGTATAAAAAGACGACCAAAAATTTGAAAAAATGCCAATATGTATTAAAAAAAAAAGTGAATGTAAAATAAAAAAGCTTTAAAAAAATTTGGGGAAAAACCCAAATTTCAAAAGGCTCAGAAAAAGTCGACAAATATTGAAAAAGTGACAAAAACATTGGGGAAAAGGCACAAAAGACGACCAAAAATGTGAAAAAATGCCGAACAAAAGTGACAAAATGTCAAAAAAAGGTGACAAATGTAAAAAAAAAAAAAAATGCATACAGCATTAAATTACATCCCCAAAGACGCTAGTGGCGTTGAGTTTGAAGAAGTTTTCATTTCTCAGATTAAAGGTTCTTCAGAGGAGGAAACTCCTCCATGGCGGACATCAAGAACTTCCTGTACGCCTGGCTCGGGAAGAAGAAGCTGACGCCCAGCTATGACATCCGAGCTGCAGGGAACAAAAACAGGCAGAAGTTTTTATGTGAGGTGAGTGATCTGTAGCTGTACATGTTTTTGTGTCTAAGTGACTGACGGGAACAACAGTCTTTGACGTTGGCAACCCTGCTTTGGGTTTGCCTAAACCCACCAGACTCCATGTAAATAATCACAAGTTTTATCATCGTAAAACACACTTCATTCAAAGTGGACAGAAACTAAATAAAACTACCAAAAGCCGTCTTGGTTCATCTTTCCACTGTTCCACCAATCACCACTCTGGTCTGGTTGGAATAAACTCTTAATTCACCCATTTACATGTGGAGATATGCTGCTCTATACACGCTAAAAGTAGTGATTATTAACATGGAGTCTGGTGGAGATATGCTGCTCTATACATGCTAAAAGTAGTGATTATTTACATGGAGTCTGGTGGAGAT